>JBBPCZ010172668.1:0-36424 GCA_037974445.1 Brycinus macrolepidotus
GGAGGACTATACGTACACATAATGTTTTGGACACTTGCAGAAGATGGCACAATTTGGCCAATAGGGGGCGCTATAAATTCCACATTTCTGTATCTCAAAAACGGCTTAAAATCAAAATCCGAAATTCGGGAGACGTCATGTCGGGCCACTCCTGAGTCAATCACTGAAATATGTTAATGATGAACCAGGGCGCCCGGGATGCGGACTGCGCCGTACCTTGGACGCCGTTAATAACTGCTTGCAGTTCTAGTCTTAATATTTGTAGTAGTAATAATCGTAATTTTTTCTGAGGCAAAATGATATAAAAATTTAATAAAGTGACCTTTATGACAACTGAACCTTCATTTAACTTACATAGTATAAAAATATGTTATTGAATGAGGGGATTTAATAACATAGGGCAGGCTCGGTCAAATACTCTCACTATCCAACTTTAACCCATGGGTCACATTTTGGGCAGTCCAGATCTAGAAGACTGGATAGAATGTAGGTCAAAATTTATGATGTACTTTTGGTAGTTTTCAGTTAACTGTATTCCCAGTGGTACCAACTGAAGATTCAAATACAATATTCCATGTAATTTAAACTGTCCTGTCCATCCCCCATTGACACCCCTTAAGAGCCTCCACTGTAACACAAAGCTCTCCAGGCAGGCCCTGTTGACCGTTTTCCCACATTTCTTTTCCATCCTGTTTTTGCTGGACGTTTTGATTAATGGAGCTGTGGCACTGTACTGTACTTGCTTAAGACGTTGTTATTGTTGTGTTATTGTTTTAACCCCCCAGTTAGTGAGTCATGAGAAGAAGGCCTGTGGAAGGCAACATCACACAGCACAACTCAAGTGAGGTCAGACTCCTTAATGTTGTTTTTAAAGCTTAACCACAGTCACTTTGATTGTCTTCTTTACAGAGAAACAACTAAATGGACCTTTATTTTGGTCTTTTCAGAAAGGATCCTCTTATATAAGTCTTATATAAGTATCCTCTCATATACAGTGCAAAAGTTGTAAGTAACTTTACCACAGTTGAAAACAGGCAGGCTTGCAAAAAAGTGCATTTTTTATTCTTTCTGCATGACAGCTGTCCTAACCCTAACAAATTCACCCAACATTATTCATCCCTGCATGTGGAACTATGTGAAGTGGACAGTATTCTGTAACACTCTTGCTCTGAATCGACCTTTGTTTTTACTGTGAGGTCTAAAGGTTTTACCTCATAAAACTCACAACATATGTTTGTGCAGACCAAATCAAGCAAAGTCTAGTCCACTTCTCACATTTTTCCACTCTTTAGGGTCATATCACCCAATACACTTTTTTCTTTGTTTTGTCTTTATTTCGAGGCTGTAAAATCCTAGCTCATGTTTAGCACTGATGCATATTTGTTTATAAGACATTTGTCCCAACTAACAAAGCTTTTTTGCTGTTTGACGTCTGCTTTAACACATAACGATTGCACACATAAGTTGAATAAATGCACCATATTCTAAAAACTATTGCATTCTTCACGGAATGTTTTTGCCATCATATTGCCCAACGCCCATAGCCCATTGTTAACAAATTGCATTGTTTACTGTGGTTTTTAACATGAGCTTCAGTTTGGTTTGAAAAGTGCTGAGGACTACTCATCATTTTTGTTGACAGGGAGGGAAAACAAAATCTAAAGACCTTTCCAAAGGTGGTGGGAACAAAATGGGCCACGACAAAAAGTGTTTACATATCCCCAGAGTCCCAGCATTAATTTGACAGCTATGGTAAATAAAAAAATGCATTTCTTGAACATTGGTGCATCATATTGTATTTTGTCGACACTGTAACTCGAGTCTACTTTGCATCTTATCCTTTTTCTTGCTTAACAACAACCCTGAACTGTAGTAAAATCACTGCAGCACACATTCTCAAATGTCTTATTGCTTTATTTGAACAGTCTTCCAAAAGGTGGATTGGAATCAGCTTGGTAATGCAGCGGAACCAGATGAACATAGATGCAAAGCCAAAGTTTGTGGAAGAAAACTTTGATTACTCCATAACCCGTATGTTACTGATTCCCTCGCTCTGACACTGGCTTAATTGTGAAGGCTGACCTTCACAAGAGATGTGGCCCGAGAATATGTATGTCAACTTATCTAAAGCCACCCTAAAACCCAATTCACACATCCAAACCATGTTTCCCCTTCCATGTTAACTGGTGAAAGAGCCAGTGGGAGTTGACCCAAGCAGCATACAGGTCCTTATATAGGCAGTAGACATTAGGTAAACGCAAGGTAGACGTTAGGTAAACTGAAAACGAGCACTTCTCAGTCGACAGTTTTATACATAACTGATATGCCTCTCTGAGCTGGCAAGGGGGAACCAGCACTGGCCACACAAAAGTAAATGTGGTGCGTAACTGGGTGGGTGTGAGGATTTGACAGTGTCCAGGAGTCAGACATAGTGCATTTCAACAAGAACGGAGAGAAGATATAGAGGTCCTCACGTTGCAATCACACTCAGTGAGCCTTTATCTGTTTAAGTCCAATCATTAAAATGGACTGATTAACAATATTTATTCCTTCAGTTTTCTTAACATTTCCAAACCCTCTTCAGAACTGTAAACGTATAGAAAGCCTATTTATCAGATGCAGATGAATTAAAAGAAACTTTTAATAGATAGGTGAGAAACATAACGAGTGCATTTGCTTCCAGATAGATGTACTGCATGATGCAACTGAATTATTAACATTATAAAGGGGTATTTGGCTTGAATATGTTTTAAGGGGGATATGTTTTAAGGGGGATAACATGTCTTCTTAGTAAAAAAGATCTCTTGCATCCAGAAACAATAAAATTCCTGCAGGACATCTGAGTATCCAGTTGGTTGTAGTGCTATATATGTTAGCACCACACATGGTCATGTGATATTTTACACCTTCAGCTGCTATTATAAGTACCTCTTTAATCAGCCTGAGGGATCGCACTTTTCTGATTGAGTCCTTTCACTTTCTCCTCCTGCTAAGACTCAGCACACAGAGGACAGAGATAAAGTTCTACCTTCAAAGGATACGATAGTATAAGGAAGATGAACTCTTCCAAAGCATGTCGTTTCATGATTTGGGAAGTTTTAATGGATATGTGCTAAAAGACTAAATGCGATAAGTATCAGTTTTCGAAAATCACATTTTTCCAACATAGGGTAACACCCACCTGGAAGTCAAGGAGATGTATACCCAAATGGGACTAAAATTATCAGAGTACCTTTATATGGTGAAAAACAGTGTGTCATTTTCTAAGGGGAGAAGTGGGAAAACCATGGAAATGGCCAAGAAAGACAGAAATGGACAGAAATAAAATGACACTATTACACTGTAATTACAGTAGTATCTGTAAATAATGCAAATTATCCTAGGACCCCTTGTAAATTTAATTTTGTCTGAATAAAATTTAACATAAGCGTGAGGCATGCTGAGCAGGCCCTGTTGATCTCAATTTTGGATCAAAATGCTTCAGACCAAAAGTTACTCTGAAAGAAGATTTATTTTGGGGGCACAAATGGCAGGAGCTTCAGACATAAAGACTGATCAACTGGCCAGTGTTTCAACAGGAACAGTGGTGCCACAGAGGCTAAAGTGAGTGCATGTGCAACGTACTCTAAAACAGCAGTGCTTGACCACTATAGCGAGGGGGTCTACTGGCTCTGTTATGCTGTGGGGGATGTTTTTTTTTTTGTAAAGTGGCCATTTTTGTCATGCATGACCACACCACACAATGTGAAATTCTTTCTCTGTATTTAACCCGTTTACCAAGTGAAGGGGTGGACAGCCAGGAACACAGCGCACGGGGAGTCGTGTGTGGGGACGGTACTTTGATCAAGGGAACCTCAGTGGTGCCACTGACAGTTCTGGATTCAAACCCAATCAAAACCAGTTTTTGATCCTTTTGATCCTGCGATCAAAACCAAAACTTTTTGATTGCAGGGGCAACTCCCTACCCACCAGGCTACCAGCTACCCTAAAATGTATGTGTCAGAAGTGGGATTCGAACCCACGCTTCCATTCAGAGACCAGAAACCTCATTTGTGTGGAAGAACTGAACCTTGAGTCTGGCGTCTTAGACTACTCGGCCATCCTGACACGGGTTTGTCTGGGATTACAGTATTTGGGTCAGTGATGATACCACAGCTACTGATGATCTGCAACAAAAATGAATCAGCTGAATCAGATATTCAATTCACGAACAGTTTGAAAGAATGTGTTCTGTAAAACAAACTGAACTTCTCTTCACTAATACCTACGTCCGGAAATTAATCAGTTTACCTGAAAACTTCCATGTTTCTTCCAGTTTGGGTTTTGAGTCTTTTTGAGTCATAAAGCACAAGTTTGAGTTATTAGTGTTCAAGTCAAAATCGAGTGTTCTTCAACATGTATTGTCTGGATTGTGACCTATGGTAATCTCTTTTTTTATGTAATGCATTTCACACATTTTGGGATGAAATAAGATATAGTTTGGAATGTATTTCACATAGAGGAAAGTACACGGTCATGTGTTTATTTTTGACTGTAATGCACTCCGTGGCAACCCAAGAAAGAAATGTATATCTCCTCTGTGCAGCTCTTTTTTTCATGCTGTATTCATTCCATGATTATTTCATCACATAACTATGCTGCTCCATCAAACTGTACAAGTAAAAATGGTTTCAGCCATGTCTGAAGAGAGGCAATAAAAGCAGCCTGTTGTGTCCAATTAAGGGATTACAGTGTTCTGCATTAAAGGCTTACAGTGTTCTGAAAAGTCCAGCTTCATTTCATACCAAACCCACCTTAGATGTTGGCTGAGTCAGTCCAGTCAATGGCCAGTGCACAACTGGCTTAACTTATCAGTTTTCAGACAGGCCAGACATATTTCACTGCTTGTTTTAAAAGCGTCTGGTTTGGATAACGGTGTGTGATTATGTCCAGAGGTATAACTTGCTTTATTAATGTGTTTTACCCAACGCAATGATTTTTATGTGTCAACTGGTAAGCAGAAGTAAACAACAAACTGTCAGTGCCTTTAAGGCGAATAAATGCTATAATACTGATGTTAAATGGTTTGTTTAGGAGTAAAAGCTTTACTTATGTCCTATAATTTGATATCTGTGTAAAAATAGTTTATGGTGTGTATACCTCTATGGTTCTGATTTCTGCATACTCCTTTATTAAGCTTGGAAAGAAATCAATGTAAAGCATGGTTCAATGGTTTCCCATGAAGTACCATTTAGCAAGGTGTTTATGTGAGAAATCCTTAAGCAGACAGCCAGCCAGTCACACAGGCACACATGCATACTCCATGCATATAGTCTGCATGGTTTTACATTCAATTTTAGAATACGTCTATCAATGGGGCAATGAGCTAATCTTTATTCTTGCCAAAAGTCTAAAAACACAACCTGTTCTCTTGAACACACTTTTTGGCGGAAGGTTCGCAGCCCAAACAAGGAGAGCTAGACAATCAAAATTTAAAACTTAACTATGGGAGGGAAAAATGTGGTACTCTTCCAAGAAACCCCCTTGGATTCCTTGAAAAAGCACTAAAGTTGGCCGTGATAGCAGAAGCAGAGTGCAAGCCCTGTTAAAAAAAACAAAAAACAAAAATAAAATACAGTGAGTGGAGTTTTGGTGTGTTGGACCTCCAGTCCTACACTCCTATACCTATATAAAGGTTCTAAGACATCCTGTTCTATATTATGTGAAGGTTCTTTACATTTTAACAAGATTCTTCACCCTCAGATATGATTTACAAAACAGTTAGGTAAAGACACATCCACTGGTTTGTTAAGGGAACATATTTTTGAGACCTCTCTCTCTAAAGAAATGTACTGGCACCTTCATTTTCGGAGTATACTTCACAGTTACATTACAGGACCACTGATGGGTATCAATAACCAGTACTAAATTAGTACTAAATTTGGTACTGACTGATCAGTATAAAAATATCGATAAGCTCCTGGACAACCTGTGCTGCTATCAGTGTCTATGCAGCATTGATGCATTCTAATAATTGCTGGCATTTTTAAATGGTTGATGTTGAATTGGATCTTTTGGAGAGATGCGAGCGGCGTCCTGGACATCACCACCACACATTTGTCGACAAGACATTTGTATCAATTGCTTCTCCATCGTTAAAAATACAGGAAAGTAGCTTCTTATTTTTTTTTCTTAATTTATATTTTCCCATATTTTTGTATGACGTCTTTATTTTTTGCACCAAAATTATAGAGAGTATTATTAATAAGAGTATCAGTATTAATACTTGGGTTTGTGAAAAAACAGCACCAATTAACTGCTTCCCAGCTCTAGTGTCGTTCGTGTGCACCAGCATGATCATAGTTGTCATTTAAAAAAAAAAAAAGTAATCGAAATCACCTTATAGACATCGCACATTTTCATGCTTTTCTCTGAGATCAACCATTTCAAGTAATTTCCTCAGTGAAGTTTTCCGATTCTGTTTCTGATTAATTAAAGAACAGCTGTCACAAAGAACCTCTAATTTCACAGTTTGTTAACGAAATAAAACGCAAGTCCAGGATGACCTCAGATCTGTGTGGTCAACTGTCAGTAATCTATGTGAGTGAAAGTTAAATAAATAATATTTTCAGTCACTGATCTGACAATGTATTTCTTGGGAAATGACACTTTGGAGGACAAAGGGAAGGCTGTTGGAGCCGTTCCAAACTGTCACTGAGCTGATAAAGGTTTCTGATTAAAACAGACTGACTGGCATGCCTTCCATGTAGCTCTGCTCCAGGTGGGCAAAAAAATACAAACTGAAGAAATAGCCTTATCTGGACTGTTTAGGTTCTTCTGTAGAGCAGGACAATGAAGAGAAATGGCATGTTTCTGGAATTCATGAGCATTTCTGGCAGGCAGAACATTTTCTCTTAGTGGCGTGAGATGTTGGTACTCTCTCTCTCTTTCTCTCTCTCTCTCTCTCTCTCTCTTTTTCTTTCTTTCTCTCTTACACACACACACACACACACACTCAAGCTGCTTTGTAGGCCCATATGTAATATACACAATGTGTAGACTCATTTTTATTAGTGGTCCATATTATTACCTTCATTCAAACAGTCCCTGGTCCCACCCCTGGTCCCTAATACACACATGCACACACACACACGCACACGCATGCACACACGCACGCACGCACACACGCACACACACACACATATCCATATCCCACTCCCCTTTCACTTCTTTTTTTAAGACATGTGTGTACAGCTGTGAGCTTTTGAGGGGATAAAACCTCCAGGTTGGGAGAGCAGGGGGGTATTGCAGAGCAGGATGGCAAGGAGGAAGGCTGTGCTGCTTTTGCAAGCATTTGTCCTGCTGGCTGTATGCGGACCCTCACTTCAGGGAGGTAAGCCATCTCCTGCTACATCTCAGACATGTTCTTTTCTTCAAACCTTCCAAGCTGGAATACAGCATCCTCCACTTATAGCTCCCAGTAGTTCACCATTACAGAGGTTATTTTTTTCCAGAAACAGGCCATGCATGCTTTATTTTACTTTACTTTACTTTTTTACTTATACTTTTTTATTTCAGTGTATTCAATCTCAGCTAGCAGGTAGTGGTAAAGTAATTTCAAGTGGTACGTTAAGTTGTAATATCTAGGAGGGCTGTTGTAGAAGTTTATGTATTGATGTTTGACAGTTGACACTTTTGGGTTCACTTTTGGGTTTTCAGGGATATTAATAAAGGTGTGTTCTACAGTTTTAAAAGAAACAGGCGACTGGACTGTTGAACTTCTCTTTTAGAGCCCCCTTTAAATGTTGGATAAAGAAGCGATGTTTAAATAACAACAACAACAACAACAACAACAATAATAATAATGAGTGAATACACATGTCTTATAACAGATTTTAATTCAACTTTAAGACTACTTTGGTCTATTTTTACTAGTCCATAAATTAGAGAAAGAAAATCTGAAATTTCTGTCTGTGTAATCATATTATAGTGATATGGTCATAGAGTTTGTTTTGATTTGGTCAAACTGTGTGTAAATGGTTTCTGCTTTATTAGCAACCATTAGTTGGAGGTTTCTAAGATTCAGTCCTCCAGGTGAGTGATCAAAGGGAGAGTCAGAGGTGGACTGTATCATCTAAATTTAAAGTTTTATCTAAATCTAAATTTGTAATCTAGTTTGTGTATCAGTTTTTCTGTTGTGTAAATTAATTTTGGTGCATTTTTACAAATGGGTTCAATGTATAAAATGAATGCAAAATTTATGTTGCTGTAGTGCATATTTCTAATTAAAGGCCATTTTTTAAATAATTTAATTCAGTGTACTAAAAACCAGAAGCATAATTCATGAAGAAAAAAGAAAGAAAAAAATGTCTTCACTGGATGATTGGTTTGCAGGTAGACGTTTGAGAGCCTTTTACAGAAAAAAACATACAGTTTAGGCATTAAAGTTGCAGCAGAGGGTAAAACATATGAATACACTCAGATATAAAACAAAAGCAACATGGAAAGGCCAATATGTAGCTAAAGTCCTGTCACAACTGACAATATTATATATCTAGTAACAACCTATGTGTTGTTCCCCTGGGCTTATTTTATTACACTTGTTTATTGCAGTTTTTCTACTCTTAGGTCATTAGTCTTGTTATAATTTCCCAGCTTAAATTCCCTTTTAAAGCATTCTTTGAAGGACATCAACTTTAATACATGTTGCAGGTGGAAATTCTAAGGACTACACTTGTTGTAATGTTTCACTAGACCTTGTGCTCTGTAATGAGCAGACATTGTTTAAACTTTATACTACATGTTTCATGTTTCATGTACCCACACTAGTCCACTTATTTACTTCAGCAAATTCCATGTGACTCATCATCACCCTGAATGCCTTTTGAAGCATCTCAGGTCTTTTTGAGTGTTTGTTTTTCTTTACTGCAGGAGTCTACATACCAGCTGCAGGAGGAGGAGCTGGAGCTGGATTAGGGACTGGCTTCGGACCTGGAGCTGGACTTGGTACTGGAACTGGTCTAGCAGGGGGTCTTGGAGCTGGACTTGGTGCTGGAACTGGTCCTGTAGGAGGTGTTGGAACAGGACTTGGTGCTGCAGGCATAGGGACCGGAATTCGTCCAGGCCTGGGTACTGGTCCTGGAGGTGGACTTGGAATTGGACCAGGAGGTAATAGATATTTTCTTTTAAAATGAACACGGGGCTTGCAGACTTGCAGGGACTGAATTTAGTACTGATTCTCATCCCATGAACATATGAAAATGACAAACACATATAAAACTGATGAAAATAAATATGAGCTAAGATTAAAGATTTTGTTTGGACACATACATACTTGCTAAACAATTTGATAACTAGTTAACCATGTTGCCTGATTTTTTTACTTCAGACATTTACTGGATTTAAATAAATTACAATACTGAAAATAGGTACAGTGAAAATCAGCTCTTGAGAATAAAAAGAGATATTTCACTTTAATACTAAGTAAACCTATATACATATTCATTTCATTTTTATCAGCAATACCAGGCAGCATCCGTGGTTACAAGCCAGGAAAGACAGGAGGTGAGTCACACCCATGACATTTTATCTTTGTGATTTTTGGCAGTAAAATATTTTCTGACCCAGTTTTAAAGAGAATAGACAACATACTTGCAAAAGTAAGACAAAAGTACTCATTTATGGAGACTGCATGTTGTAGGTCCTGGTGGGGTAGGGGCTGGGTTTGGAGGCCCAGGAGTTGGAACTGGAGCGTTTGGCCCTGGTCTTGGTCCAGGAGGAACTGGGCCAGGCAGTTATGGCACAGGCCTTGGAGCAGGTGGTCCAGCCACTGGAGGGTTTGGAACTGGAGGTCTTGGAACTGGAGGACTAGGTGTTGGTGGGCTGGGTACTGGAGGCCTTGGAGCAGGTAGGTATACATTCTGAAAAAATAGATTTAGTAATAATCTACATAAAATTCAAGTTTGGTGATTTTTTTCTTGTCCCTTATTGTTCTTTCATCCTCAGGTCCTGGTGTAAAGCCCCCAAAATCAGGTTTGTAATTGTAATTGTAAGCAACTGATCAACTGACCTTGATTATTTTATGATTCATAAAAAATCGTTGCTATACTACAGCATCATGAGATATTGAGAATAATGGATAGCATTACATTACAGGGTATGGTGGTCGTGTTGGGTTTGGTCCTAGTGGTGTGGGTACTGGCCTTGGACCCGGAGGAGTTGGCCCAGGAAGCATCAGACCAGGAGCTGGTCCAGGGGGTATTGGACCAGGAGGAATAAGTCCAGGGGGCATTGGATCAGGAGGAGTTGGTCCAGGGGGTATTGGACTAGGAGGAGTAGGTCCAGGGGGCATTGGACCAGGAGGAGTTGGTCCAGGGGGTATTGGACCAGGAGGAGTAGGTCCAGGGGGCATTGGATCAGGAGGAGTTGGTCCAGGGGGTATTGGACTAGGAGGAGTAGGTCCAGGGGGCATTGGACCAGGAGGAGTTGGTCCAGGGGGCATTGGACAAGGGGGAGTCGGTCCAGGTGGTATTGGGCCAGGAGGCACTGGACTAGGAGGAGTCAGCCCTGGAGGCACCGGAGGTCTTGGAACAGGTATGATTACCTATTAGATTGACCAGAGAAATTTGTATCACCTACATTATCCATTAGCTTCTATATGATGGTAAAATTTTGAGCAAACACAGAAAATTTCATAAAGGCTTAAACAGACTGAAACACATTCCCAAACAATTTTCCTTTCTCTTAGTTTGTTACTAAGTAGTTAAGAGTAGAAAGGTTGGCAGCTCCTGAGCAGTGCCACCAAAGAAGGTTGTGTTTTATGGCATGTAAGGAAGGCTTGGTCTTCTCTCCTTGTCCGTTTAGAATAGCAGGCACCTCAGGAATGGCTGCCCAATGCTTAAGGCTGATGTACACATTGAATGAATTTTCTTTTGAACTACTGTTCAAAGCATGCATCAGCTTTAAACTTCACAACCTTCTCTGAAGTAGACTTCCTCAGGCAGGTTAGACCATTCCATTTCACCAGGCATCTTCATCCAAGCATCATGATTATCTTATTCAATATTCTCAGTATGTACATATTCTGTGTGAATAAACTATGATTTGTGTTTACAAAATAAACTTTCAGTTTGAGCCTTTATACTGTTGGTTGTGAAACACAAGCAATACTCCATTGGGTGAGTATTTTTCCTTTCTATCAGATCATTATTGCACTTTAACACTTAACCCTCTCTATCTTTGACTCATTTCAACCAGGAGCTGCTGTGAAGCCTCCTAAAACAGGTAAGACCAGACAGAACAGACAGTTTCTGTGTTCTTGGCAAATACAGATATCTAATAATAATGCATTTCATGCCTACCATGGCATGATGTATCGTAATGATTGTACTATTATTTATAATAAAACTTCTGTTGTTGATACATTCATTATTTCTATAGGGTTAGGATATGGTGGTCAGGCTATTGGCACTGGAAGACCTGGCAGTGGTGCTCTAGGAGGCACTGGGCTCAGACCAGAAGGATTTGGGCCTGGAGGTGTAGGACCTGGTGGGCTTGGTCTTATTAGTCCAGGAACCGGTACTGGGTTAGGGGGAGGAGGTCTCGGACAAGGTAAGGAAACATTAGTATAGTAAAAATCCTTTAGATTCCATTGTTCTCATTTTTCCTGGTTATGTAACTGATCATTCAACTTGTTACATTTTAACAGGAATTAGGAAAGCTGGAAAGACAGGTGAGGAACATTTTATTATATTTCTAAGAAATTGATGTTTTCATTTGCAGAGCCAACTATAAAATACAGAGCCAACTGTCATTTTCTTTAACAGGATATGTAGGGAGAGGTGTGGCTACTGGGCTAGGTTTTGGTGGACTAGGCACAACTGGTGGAGGACCTGGCACTCTCGGAACAGGAGGAGTGGGTCCTGGTGGTCTTGGAACAGGTGGAGTGGGTCCTGGTGGTCTTGGAACAGGAGGAGTTGGTCCTGGTGGTCTTGGAACAGGAGGAGTTGGTCCTGGTGGTCTTGGAACAGGAGGAGTGGGTCCTGGTGCTTTTGGAACTGGTGGAATTGGTCCTGCTGGAATTGGAAGAGGTTAGAGATGTTGATCTGGTATCCTAACTACCAGTGACTAGTCCCAAAGTACATAGAATTGCAGTAAAATTTCAGGAGAAGATCACAGTTTAAATTAATTTTAAAAATCTACATTCACTGCAGTTTGGTCCAAAGCTATATGGATTCAAGTGAATGAATAATTCTTGAACAAACTTGTATATCTGTTTGGTTTTAAAACATTTAACACAAATGTCTGAAAATGAATTAAACAGATCAGATCCTGTTGACAAATGAGGTGTTGTTACTATAGACTTGGGGTAAAATACAGTACAATATCAAAGTTTTACTACATCTGCACTTGGTGTTGCAGAATTTACTACTGATAATGTATATAGCAGTTTCTTCTGTTTCTGTTTTCAGGTATTGGTGGAAAACCCCCAAAACCAGGTTAGTAGTGTATAACTGTGCTCTTCTTATAAGACACATTATATTACAGTACAGGAGAGCATGATACATATTAACGGTATACTATGAAAATTAAATATATTGCTTTTATCTAATATAGTTAAAATACAATTATTTTAACTATATTGCTTTTTGTGTTGGTGGAGGTTTGGGCCAGGGTGGAATTGGCACAGGAATTAGACCAGGAATAGTGGGTCCAGGAGAAGTTGGTCTGGGTGGAGTTGGTCCAGGAGGAGTGGGTCCAGGTGGAGTTGGTCCAGGTGGATTTGGTCCAGGTGGAATTAGACCAGGAGGAGTTGGTCTGGGTGGAGTTGGTCCAGGAGGAGTGGGTCCAGGTGGAGTTGGTCCAGGTGGATTTGGACCAGGTGGAATTAGACCAGGAGGAGTCGGTCCAGGTGGAGTTGGTCCAGGAGGGGCTGGCCTAGGTTTTGGTCCCAGTGGAGTAGGACCAGGTAAGCAACTTTAATTTGTTCTAATCATCAAAAATGTGAGCAGAAATTGGATCTACTAAATTCCAAAAAAAAAAAAATCCCAAAGGTTTCACCATTTACGCAGTAGGATTCCAATGGGGCATAATCTAAATTTGTTTTTGATTTAAAAT
This sequence comes from Brycinus macrolepidotus, assembly GCA_037974445.1. Lineage (NCBI taxonomy): Eukaryota > Metazoa > Chordata > Actinopteri > Characiformes > Alestidae > Brycinus > Brycinus macrolepidotus. The sequence continues at coordinate 13,096 of JBBPCZ010172668.1, forward strand.
TCAATATTCAAGATATTTATTTGTTACATACACAATTTCACACATACAATGTGCAGTGCAATGTAATCCTGAATCGCTCACTGCTTTCAGGTGGTTATGGAGGTTATGGCAGTGTTGGTGGTCCTGGAGGACTATATGCTGGAGCTGGCCAAAAACCACCAAAAACAGGTACATTAAAATGACATAGGTCTTACTTGGCATTTCTTGGTGATTGGGAGAGTTTTGTAGTATCAAAGTAAATAAATATGAATACATAAAAAAAATACAATACAAACAAAATACACTTTAGGACCTGGAAGAACCCTTGGCGGAGTTGGATTTGGTCCTGGAGGCACAGGGATTGGACCTGGCGGCATAGGAGTCACACCTGGTGGCACTGGTATCCGTCCTGGTGGCACAGGTATTGGTCCTGGAGGTGCTGGAATCAGCCCTGGTGGAGTGGGAGTTGGCCCAGGCGGAGTGGGAGTTGGCCCAGGCGGAGTGGGAGTTGGCCCAGGCGGAGTGGGAGTTGGCCCAGGTGGTGCTGGAATCGGCCCTGGTGGAGTGGGAGTTGGCCCAGGTGGAGTGGGAGTTGGCCCAGGTGGTGCTGGAATCAGCCCTGGCGGAGTGGGAGTTGGCCCAGGTGGAGTGGGAGTTGGCCCAGGTGGAGCTGGAGTCGGTGGTGCTGGAGGTAGCTTCAAGAACACGCCTCTTGTACTATTGTTCGGTTTATTAATTGTATATCTCCATATTAAATGTCTTCTTCTAATTCTCTTGGCCCTACAGCCCCTGTTCTTCCACAAACTGGGATACGAGTGACTGGACCCAAAATTGGCAAAATTGGCAAGCCTGGGAAAACACCAGTGCCAGGTGGTTATGCATCTGCTTCATTTAGCAACTCAGCAGTTTATAAATGTAAATGGAAAATGCAGTCTTTTTATTGTTTGTTTTTTTTTCAATTAGGTATAGGGGTTCCAGGTTTGTACCAGGGTGGTATTGTCCCTGGACAAGGTGAGTGTACTGCTGAAGTGCTTCATTATATTTACGAAATTTCTCTCACTAGGAGACATTTAAAAAACATTCTCTCACATAGGTTTTGGTGGCCAAGGAGTTTTGCCAGGTGTGGCTACAGGATCTCAAACTTGTGAGTTTCAATCTATTAAAGCTATAGAATAGACTATTTTTTTGTTTAGTAGGCTGTAGTAATCTGATTATTGACTTTTCCTCTTGTAGCCCAGCTTGGTCAAGGAGCACTTGGAGCCAATGGTGAATACATAAAAAAATATATACAAAGGAAACGATGAGAGGCCTGGACATATGAAAACAAAAGGTGTTTTTTTGAGCAGGTGGCCGTGGGAGCTTTATAGGTCAGCAGCTACCGGGGGTGTTCCGTGGTTACCCTCTCATTTCACCAAAGTCTGGAGGTATTATAATGTTTTATAAACCTAATACTTATAATGTTAAGCAGAATTAATCAATGTGAAGTAAAATCAGAATTCTTGCATATATTTAAACATGTTTTTATAAAACAAAAATTGACATACAACCTTTTTACATTTTAAGTGAACTTACTCTCCATGGATTTTTTGCTTTCAAAATTTTAGAATCTTGTTCTAATCTAACACTTTCGCGAAAGTACATATGCAGATAAACAGAAAATGAAAAAATTGAAAGTAATGACTGTATGCATCTATGAAAAAAATCTGTTCTACGTTCAATTTGCATCCCCTTCAGGAGCTGGCTCAGCTAAATCTCAGGCTAAGGCTGCTAAATATGGTAAGTTAAGAATTTCATGCTGAAAGTCTGAAAAAAGAATATTTCACAGCTTTAGGAATGTTCACAGGATTGTCAATTTTGCAGCAGCAGCTGGAGGGGTACCTGGTATTGGTGGCACACTTGGTGTAGGAGGCACACCTGGAGCAGGTGGGATCCCTGGTGTTGGTGTTGTACCTGGAGCAGGTGGGATCCCTGGTGTTGGTGTTGTACCTGGAGCAGGCGGGATCCCTGGTGTTGGTGCCGTCCCTGGAGCAGGTGGGATCCCTGGTGTTGGTGCCGTACCTGGAGCAGGTAGGATCCCTGGTGTTGGTGCCGTACCTGGAGCAGGCGGGATCCCTGGTGTTGGTGGAGTACCTGGAGCAGGCGGGATCCCTGGTGTTGGTGGAGTACCTGGAGGAAGTGGTCTTTACCCTGGTGGTAAGTTCAGGGTACAGGTGTTTGCCACTGGTTACACTTAATCCTCCAAAAAAGGAATTATGGTCTGTAATAACATTTGTCCTGTTTCTTACTAGGAATAGGAGCAAAAGCACGGAAGTATGGTAAGGAAAATAAATAAATAATTTAAATGAATTTTTAATTGTTATCATAAAATAAATTAAAAGCATGATTTTCATGGAAACATCAAACTTTCTAACAGATTGTTTTTCAAAAGCTTCTAATAAGAAACATATTTGAAATTTATGCTTATGATCTTTTAGCCACAGGCATTGGAACCGGCGGGCTCCCTGGCTCTGGTGTTGGAACAGGTGTTGGTGGAGTTCCTGGGTCTGGACTCGGAGTTGGTGGTCTTGGAGTTGGTGGAGTTCCTGGATCTGGACTTGGAGTTGGCGGGATTGGAGCTGGTGGAGTTCCTGGTTCTGGACTTGGAGTTGGCGGGATTGGAGCTGGTGGAGTTCCTGGTTCTGGACTCGGAGTTGGTGGTCTTGGAGCTGGTGGAGTTCCTGGATCTGGATTTGGAGTTGGTGGGATTGGAGCTGGTGGAGTTCCTGGATCTGGACTTGGAGTTGGCGGGATTGGAGCTGGGATTGGAGCTGGTGGACTTGGAGTTGGGCCTGGAGGTAACTTGCTCATATTGTTTAAGTTGTGAAATTGCAAACTAAAATGATCTTTATTTTTGTAGTGACAAACTGTTCCTCTTCTACATTTCAGGATATGCTGGAGCCAAAGCTCGAAAATATGGTAAAAATCACTTTCTTACTGCAAATAAATTCTTCTGTAAGTCTTAAGTGATAAAAGGGTGATGCCTATTTTAGAAAAGTCAGTGCCCATATTTATAGCTTAAAATACATTCTGCTTCGTAAATCAACTGTAACTGACATGACACCTGAATTCCAATTGACCCATCTATACTGTTTGTTGATCACTTTCTCCTCTAGCTCAGCTTGGAAGTGCTGGTGGAGCTTTAGGTGCTGGAGCTTTGCCAGGTGCTGTGTCTCCTGGTGGAGTTGGAGGAATTGGTGGTCTACCTGGTGGGGGTGCTGGAGGCCTGCCTGGTGGAGGGCCTGTTACAGGAATTGGAGGGAATTATTACAATTAGCCAATTGATTTGTATTTGTTATTCCATTGCCTTGGTTTTAGTGTGATGCAATAAGGATTTCCATGAAAACGTACACACGAAACCCTTCGTTCAGTTTATGTATTGAGTTTCACTATCGCATGATCGCATGAAGAGGATTTTTAAACAGGGTATAAATACAACATTTTATTCTAAACTAGTTTGATGTTAATAAATCCCACTGTATTTTTTTAACTTAATACTTAAGATATATTTAAGAATGACATTGGAATTCTGAAAGTATTTGGAGCAGAATTTGGGAAATTTGCATTAGTTCATGTCTTATGTTATCAGAGAAATACAATAATTGGTCAAAGAGTATTTATTGATCCTTTGTTTTATTATCTAAATTCTACAGCACATGGATCAGTAGCAAAGGCTCATAAATATGGAACATCAAAAGTTTGATTATTATCCTAATGTATTAGACAGACAAGAGATATAAAAAAAAACCCTTTTCCTAAAACTCTTAAAATCAATATAAGGCTTTTTTACTTATCTAGGTCTACCAGGAGGTGGACAAGCACCAAGAGTGGGAGCTGGTGGTGTTCCGGGCAGTGTGCCTGGTGCTGGCTTTGGACCTGGAGGTCTACCTAGTACTGGGCCTGGAGGTAAATAGGTCTGCTTTGAGTTTGCTGATGGCCATATTAATAGCCATGGACTTTAGTGCCAGTTACTTTAGTGACTTTGATCCCGGTATGATTAGTGGTGTTAAGTGTATCTCTTATACACGTCATCCTGGGCTTTTCATGCACAACCATTTCAAGGTGTGGAAAATGAAAAATAGCTAAAAATGCTACAGTGCTGCACTGATGTGGTCTTTTTTATGTTGTAGGATATACTGGAGCCAAAGCACGGAAGTATGGTGAGAAGGATATGAAATTTAACAGAATTCCAGTTCCATCCGTGTAAAATGTAGTTCTACTTCCAAGAAGTTTGTGCACAGTGGGCATTTTGCTCCAAACAGGCCTCTCAAGTGGAGCAGGCGCAACAGGACTGCCAGGGATCTTTGGAGGTGTACTTGGTGGTGGATTAGGACCAGGAGCGTCAGTTGGTGGATTTGGGGCTGGAATATCCCCAGCTGGCAGAACTGGAACTGGAGGAGCTCCAGTTAGTGGCTATGGACCAGGTGGAGTACCTGGTGGTGGCTATGGACCAGGTGGAGTACCTGGTGGTGGCTATGGACCAGGTGGAGTACCTGGTGGTGGCTTTGCAGGTATCAAATGTTACACACATGCATCATTAACATCTTAATTAAATTTGGCTTCAGGATCAGTAGAGTTATTGTTACATTTAAAATTACTTTAATTTCTTGAATGCAGCATATCCCAGTGGATCAAAGGCACTCAAATATGGTAGGAAATGTTTTTGGGTTTTGCATTGCAAATATAGTTTCTGTTGTGAATTTTGCGACAGATTTGACATCTTATGTTTTACCAATCCAATGTGCAGGTCGTGGTGGAGGGGCTCCAATCTCTGGTGTAGGTGGACCATATGGTACAGGGGCAGGACCTGCTGGAGGACTAGGAACTGGTATAGGACCTGCTAGAGGACTAGGAACTGGTATAGGACCTGCTGGAGGACTAGGGACTGGTATAGGACCTGCTGGAGGATATGCCCAAGGCACTGGGCTTGGTCCTGGGGCAGGATATGGACTTGGGACAGGTGGTGTACCTTGGGGAACAGGAGCAAGCGGAAGGCTTCCAGTTACTGGGGGTAATCTCAAAATTGCAAAATGGACTTTGGTGGGATAAATTACTTTTTTCCTTTATCATTTTCACTGACTTGTTAAAAAATCAACCTTGACTGTCTCATATTTTGTTTCTGACAGGATATGGACCAGGCTCAAAAGCAGCTAAATATGGTATATCTCTTAATACATACACTACAGGCTAACTTCCTTGACACATATGCAGTTAAATTAAGCAATTAAACAACATTATCATGGGCATTGTTGACCAAAGCTATGCATAGGTTACATTCTTATACATTATGTCCAAAAGTATCCAGACACCTTTTCTAAATAGTAAATTCAGCTACTTTAAAGTGAACCCATTGCTGACCCAGGAATTAAGTTGCACACACACACAGCTTATAGACAGTGCTCCCTATTTGATTTGTCCAAAAGGCTTTCCAGGGCAACCACTTGAGCGTTGGCTATAAGTATGTAGCTCCCAAGCTTTAGATGATGAGCAGTGGTATTCCATTCTCTGAAGAGATGGAGCACCGTTGATATCTTTAAGATGAGGTGAAGTAGCATTTGTGATCCAGAACTAATCATCCAATATCAATACTGTATATCACTAATGCTATTGAGGCTGATTGAAACAAATCCTCACAGCAGTGTTTCAACATTTAGTGTAAAGGCCAAATTAGTAGAATCTGTTACTGCAGGAAAAGAGTGTGGACAAGAACTCTATTATTTTTGGATATATATAATGGATGAGCAAGTGTCTGCACATAGTGTAGTCTAAATATAATTTAAATAACACTTACATACACACAACTAACACTTCACAATGCATGATATTTTGCACTCAGAGATTCATGCCGACATTTATGAAAACTTCATAAATGTCTACATCCACTTTTTGTACACCTACACTGTTTAATTGCTTTTACAGGTCTTCCTGGAACAGGGGGACCACTAGGAACAGGAGGGGTACCTGGCACTGGAACTGGAGGAGTACCAGGCACTGGACCTGGTGGTGAGCAGAACATTTTCAGACCAGTAGACCACTGAGTTTTCCAATTTGTTCGCAATGTTACTGTTAAAAGCAATTTTATGTCTTGCAAATGGGACTATAAGCTACATCATATCTTGCCCCTTAACAACATATTCTTGTCTGGAGTGGTTATAGACTGATTTTGTTTCCTGACCTGTCTAGCTGTTCTGCCGGGGGGCTTTGGAGGTGGGCTAGGTGCTGGATCTGCTGGCCTGGGTGGAGTCCCTGGTAGTGTGCCAGGTTTTGGGGGCTATGGAGGTAGGTTTCTGAGAACTTAGCAAGACACATGACATATAAGAAGTTTTTTAATAATAATAATAATAAGTCATGTTGGGATCTAAATATCCACTTTTTCTTAAACATCATTTGCAGGATATGGAGTTGGAGCAAAACCACCAAAGTATGGTAAGAACATGTGATAGGACCTCTTTAATAGTATGTTCAAAAGGTTGAGGTCTCATAAGCACTGATAAGTATTCATCTCCTTCAACTAGGTCAACCAGGATTTGGAAGTGTTTTAGGTGGAGCAGGGTCAGTGCCTGGTGTTGGTGGAGGAGTCACAGGAGGGACTGGCACAGGTGATAATTAAACGTTATAGAAATTATGAAATGTTTAAATTATGTGGAAAATTAACTGTTTATAGTAGGTTACTGGCTAATTAAACACTGTACATTTTAACTGATTGATATTTTGGGAATTGTAGGTGGGCCTGGAGGTGTACCAGTCACAGGAAGCAAAGCAGATAAATATAGTGAGTTATAGGGGTTTCTTCTTGCTCATAAAATTATTTGATATGCTTTACATGACAGTGAATCTCACACCAGATCCTAGCAAAGATACATTTTTATTATGACCGCAGGAGTGACACAGGGAGGAGCAGTTGCTCCAGGCAGCACACCGGCCACTTCCACAGATCAGGGAACTAGAACAGGGGCTGATGGAGGTAATGCCGTCAACTACTGACTGGTGGTGTATGGAAATGATAAAGCTTAGAAAATAGAAATAAGAAAAATGTGTTTAATTAGAATACAACTAAAAACAAGACACAGACAATGTTTTAATTCTCTTCCTTGTCTTTTTCTTTGCTAAGCTGTTGTGCCTGGTGCTGCAGCTGGGTCAGTTAACGGCACTGGAGAACAACCAGGTTAGTAACAAAGAAAAGTTTTGTATGTAGGTTTCATGATGCTTATAAGACTTTGGGCCAGTATTGTCAAATGCAAGTATGAATTTGCTGAATTTATCTCAAATTAAACTGTTTTGTATTCAGGTGGTACTAAAGCTCCAAAGTTAGGTAAGATTTTTATTCTGTGTCTTTTCTGATCCTCATCCTCTAATAACTTTTATAAAAATGACTTGGAATGATTACTCTCTATCATACAGGAGAACCAGGTGGAGCAATAGAGGGATCTGGAATCTCCGTTGGAGGCGCTACAAGTGAAGGTAGAATCATCATCCAAAATAATAGTTTTATAAATGATAAATGTGAAAAGTTATACAGTAATTATTAGAAATAAACTGGCATTTTTCCATATATAGTTATAGGCTGGACATCTGTTTGAAGTTGTATGTGCCTTGTTTTCTAAATGTAGGAGTTAGTGGTGGTCCCGTTGTAGGAGATGGGTTTGATGGGGTTGCTGGGACAGGAATACCCATCTTAGCTGGTAGAAAGCCAGGTATTGCTTTTCTTATGCTCATGTTTTAGGGTCACATGCAAAAATAAAACCCTGTTATGATCTGTACTAATCCTATAGTAGTACAGCCACACTTAACTGCACTCTGCATTATGATCAGCTAAAACATATGGTCACGGGCATACATGTTTTCAAAGCCATAATTGCAGTTTACCATCACTGCTGGCTTATACTACAATTCTAGCACTGCTCAACTCAAACGGTGAGCGCAATAAAGAATTAAGAACTCAGGAGCTGCATTAAGCTCAGTCGATATCCTCTTCATCATAGCTTCTAAGTATTTATAGTTTTTCTTTTTTTTTTCATATTCCAGATGTAGCAGGTTCAGTTCCAGGTTTGTAGTTTAACCTCTACTGACAGAAATTTGGATAGAAAATTGTTTGTCTCCTGTCAAACTAACCTTTCACCTTTTTGCCTGGTGCAGGTGGGACAGGAGTGCCAACGCCAGAAAGTAAGACTTTCTTCTATTTAAAAGAAAAAAAAAAACAGAAGTAATTTGTGACTGAAGATGTTTTATAGCTATAGTTCTCTTTTTGTGCAGTTGGTGCTGGAGTGGTTCAACCCAGTGGTAAGTGTTTGTTCTGTTGTAGTGAATTTGTATGGCTACGCAGCTCTGTATCACCCAAGCCTGTCAAGTTTACATGCACACACTGACTATACATTATGAGTAGTAATCCTTTTTCCCTTTTTGTTTTCATAGCTGGACCAAGCATTGGTGAGTATGAGTATTTAATGTTTAGTGATCATTCTCCAAAAAAAAGTGTTGGGCTCCCTCTGGAGGTGAGAAAAATCAAGGGCATGCTGGTCTGTGTTCTCTCAGTACATTTCTTTTTCTTTTTCACATCACATTGCTTCCGGCTAAACTGGAACGTGACAGTAGTGAGAATGAGATGTAAAGCCGAGACAATACAGTAAGCAGACAATAGAGCAGTGTAACAGTAAAGTGGGAAGGGTATGTATATGGTGCATGAATAAGAAGGAAATATCTGTCCAGGCTACTAATGGCTAAGGGTTGAAGTATATTAACAGTATCAAGGAGAATAAAATAATACAATACCATTGGTGGACCATGGTACCCACCTCATGGACTACCCAATAATGATTGTATTAACAAACACTTAATCAAAAACCTAAAATATCAATCCCTTCATTAGATACTGGTGTTAGCTGTAATATAAAATTGTAAGCAGTGCTCTGTAAAGTTTGCAAGACAAAATAAATCAGTGTTTTGCAATTAAACCTAAGAATCCGTTTGTACAATGTTCCCTGTGGTTATAACTGGTACTATTCTATGAGGAATGATCAAATAAAATGTGGTCTTGCTCAGGTGGAATTGGTGAAGGTCTACCAGGAGCCAGGCCCCCAGGTATTCTAATCAATTTTACCACTGACACAGTTTCAAAATACTTTGAAACCAAAGTTCTCAAGCAGCTTGTCATGTCATTTATATTCAGTAACTTTTGCTTGTGCTTTCTCAGTTTTGGTGATCCCATAACATGCAGTGGATTATTGATGTGTTTACTGTAGGTAGTGGTGTGATAGCTGGACGTGGGGATACTCCAAGCATTATTGGTGGAGGTCCACGTGGAACAGGAGTTGGTTCGGGTGGTGTCAGTGGAGGACCTGGTGAAACTGCTGCTGGGCCAGGTGGAGTCGGAGGAGGGCCAGGAGGAGTTGGAGGTGGTCCAGGAGGAGTCGGAGGTGGTCCAGGAGGAATCGGAGGTGGTCCAGGAGGAGTCGGAGGAGGGCCAGGAGGAGTCGGAGGAGGTCCAGGTGGAGTTGTAGGAGGGCCAGGAGGAGTCGGAGGAGGTCCAGGTGGAGTTGGAGGTGGGCCAGGAGGAGTCGGAGGAGGGCCAGGTGGAGTTGGCACTGGAACAGTTAAACCACCCAAAGGTTATTCATCATCTCCCAGTTCTCTTTTAGGTGTACTTCTGCATTGTGTACTTGGCACCAGTACAATAATATATAACGTACAGTAATACTATATAATATAACATTAATATATGCTTTTATGTACTGCTAAAAAAAAGTATTTTCCTGTTTCAGGTTATGGCAGTGACACTAGAGGCCCAGGTGGAGTTGGAGGGCCTGGAGTGACACTGGGAACTGGGTTTTTGCCTGGAAGCAGTAGTCTCCTACCAGGAGGTACAGGAATAGGAGCTGGAGGAACTGCAGGAAGGCTGAAATCTGCCAAAAGTACACAAACCATTAATTGGTCATAAAAGAACAGTCAGATTTAAACAGACAATAGTAGGCATGCTTTTAGTAAAATAATTAAACCTAATACTTTGACTAAATTGCAATGCCAATCCTAGGCTCAGGCTTAATCTGTGTCAGGTCTCTGATAGTATGAATAAGTTAGATAAAAACTGTAAAGACAAATATTTTGTCATCTATAAAGTTTCTTCTCTAAAGCACAGTTCAAATGCAGTTTAGTGTGTCTGTGATATATTAAGAATATGTTAAGCTTCACCATCCTAGGTAACCACTTATTTTTGTTACAGCAGTTTGATTATTTTTATCAAGACTTTGCCTTTGCTGGTTGCAGGTTATGGTGGAATTGGAAGTTTAGGTGCCAGTGGGATCTTGCCAGTGAATGGTATGTTTTCACTGACTTTCCTTTTTAGAGGAGCTATTCTTGTTCACTTTTAGTACTAAATATTCTAGATATGTTTTTAAAAAACAGTTCCATTCAAAGCCACTGTCTAGCTACTACAGAATTCCTCCTTGGTCTTATTCACTGATGTTTTCCAGGTATAAGATTTCCAAGTGGAGCTGCTGTGGGCAGCAAACAAGGCAAAGGTACCCTTAACTAATTCCAGTGACGAATATTGAGACAGCTTAGTTTACAGGTTGTTATTTTCTATGTTTGAAGACTATAACGGTTTGGTACGAGCTACTTTTGATACAGTCTGTACTCTTCCCTTGATCTCAGCTTATGGAGCATTAGGCAGGCCTGGAGGCACTGGTCCTGGGGGGCTTGGTGGTGGTGGATATGGAACAGGACCAGGTGGCTATGGGATTGGCACTGGTGGAACCGGAACTGGCAGTAAGTTTTTGCACTGCTGTACTGTTTTTTTGAAAACCTTTAGGCCATTACTTTTGTGGTCAACAATAATTTGCAACAGCAGGAGAATAAAGTACCTTAAAATATAATATGAGGCAGGTAAATTTATTATGTCACAAGACATACTTAAAATTTTTTATAAAAAAACAAGGGGCCTATTTACTGAGTAGTGGATTATAGACAATTAAAGCAGTATATACCAACAGGCAGTGAAAACAATCGCGTTGGTCAAAAATGAGCACATCCTTTTTTAATAATATTATGATTAAACATGTCAATTCAGATGGATTCTTACATCCATAATTTGCGATCAGGACCCATATCACTATTTAATGGCATTAGCCAATCTTAGATTCCACAGTAAACTGATGATACTTTACTGTCATTGTGAATTTGTAGCTCATAATGTTGACAAGCAATGACAACATTATGATGGCATTTTTGGCGACTGACATAGTTTTTTTTGTTTTGTCTTTTTTTACAGGTCCTGTATATAGTACTGGAACAGGGAAGCCACCTAAAAGTATGTGGCTTCACTTTATGTGTGAATCATAAAACAAGGAAACATTGATGATAAGTGTGATGGAATCTTATTTTTCCTGATAACAGGCTATGGGGGGGCTGGAATCAGTGGTGTAGGAGGCCTCGGAGGAGTAGGAGGAGGGCCTGGAGGTGTTGGTGGCCTTGGAGGAACTGGTGGAGGTCAAGCAGGCATAGGTGGAGGGCCTGGTGGAGTTGGAGGTGGACTGGGTGGTCTAGGCAGAGGTATATTACATTACTGATTAATATATGCTCCCTTCAAAAGTTTAGAATCACTGTTTTAATGTCCAGAATGCATAGATGTACTGTGTATCATTCATAATCCACAATGATGACAAAATAGTTGAGAATACATGAAAGAAAGGTGAATATATCTAAAAATATCTTTAGCATATAGGTAATTAGTCTATTATAGTTGATAATCAATTAATTACAGTAATAACTACACCTTATATATATATACATAAGACCCACCTCATAGTTAATGCCGAACCCTTTATGACCTGGGTCAGTGTGTCAGAAGAGACAAAACAAAGTAATAGTGATACTTCAAATAGTAACTAGGATTGGGAACCAATCCAGTGGCAAATATTGATGTGAAAATGCCCTCATACAAGGTCAATAACCCTGTATTTTGTCTGTTTATGTGGAATAAACAGTGGTTCTCAATACAGATGCTGGAGTAATTTCTGACCTGGACATTTTAGTGGTTTTCCTTCCCTAGCACACCCACCTGGAGAACTTGTTAATTAGCTGACTGGTTTAATCAAATGTGGATAAAAAAAGAATATTCGATTGTGCAGGGAAGGTGTACTCTGGAGCAAACACTGAGAATTTACTGATGTATATGACAATATAGAACTATATTTGAAGCAAACAACTGTTCCCTAATATTTTTATTTGTAGGTTTGGCATACCCAGGGGGAGCCGGACTCAGAGTAGGAGCTGGAAAACCTGGGAAATCAGGTGCTGCCTGTTTGAATACCCACCCAGTTGTGATGATGATTCTCCTTTGTCTGTGGTCAAAAGCATATTTATTGTAAAACAAATTCTGCTGTATGAATTTGAATATTTACACATTAAAGCAAAACTTCACAACTGAAGCCACTTTGGTGTTCCTTAAATGCTTGGTGTATGAGACCTCAATGATATTATCAATCTGTGGTGATTTCAATGGAAATATCAGACAGAATATCAAGTACATACACTGTACCTGGATAGGAATTACATCAAACAGACCATTATACAACTAACTGAACAATTACATGCTACATGAACACTAAACATTGGTTTTCAGCTTATGGACACAAGGAAAATTATTCCAAAATCTGGTATGTGTTTACTAAAAGTAAAACATTTAATGGAAGTTGTTTTTTTTTTTTTTTTTTTTTTTTTTGTCTTTTTCTGCACCTGGAGAAAATAATTTCAGTGACAGTTTGAGGACAATCGTTATAAAAGTTAAACAGTTTATTTAGTCATCTTCAGTATGAATACACAACTAAGAATAAGGACTTCAATCCCAGTTTCATAAACAACTGTTAGAGTGTCAATCTTTTCACCCTCACAAAAAACTGATCCTTCAGAACTGAATTGCTCATAGTTGTTTTCACAGCTAAATGACACTTATAATCATAATTAGCTTCTCAGTATGTTCTTCCTCTTCATAGGATATGGTGGTTTAGGTGGACCAGGAGGCATTGGAGCTGGAGGTGCAGTTGGGGCTTTGGACAGAGGTCCTGGAGGTGTAGGTGGAGGGCTAGGTGGATTAGGAGGTGGGCTTGGCAGCCCAGGAGGAGTTGGTGGAGGTACGTTATGCAGCTTTGAAAAGTGTCCAGACCAGACAGCCCTGTTTGTAAATATTAACTTAAAACTGTCCTTTCTGTTTTAAGGCCTCAGGTACCCAAGTGGTGCGGGTATTGGAGCTGGGAAGCCGGGTAAATCAGGTGCTGTTTATTAATTTAAATGCATATTAAAGCAATATATGTATTGTAATGCATCCAATACATGCATAAGATCCACAAGGAATAATATTAAGTTTCATGCCTGAGATTTCTTTAAATATCTCTGAAATGATCTCCCTGATCTATTCTGTTTCTTGTCTCCTGGTTTACAGGGTATGGTGCAGGTGCCTTGGGTGGTCAAGGTTACCAGCCAGGTAAAACATTATTTGTATATCCCTCACTTTGTCCTGCTTTGTTGTGTTACAGACTACACTCTGGGTGCATTCTAACATGAGATAAGTTGAGATTATTTCAAGAATTATCTGTTAGCACATATAAAGTGGCTTGACAGAGTTAAAATCCAGGCTATAAAGGTAAAAATGTTAAATTTGCCTTATACTCAAGCAGGAGCCGGACTGCCCAGCTATGGTGTGGGTGGTCCAGGTGGTTATCAGCAGTCCTTCCCGGGTAATGAAGATCAGTGTCACTATCATTGTTATTAATCAAGAAAATTTGTTCATAGTTCATGAATTTAAATATCATAATATTCTTCCACATTAGGCTATGGGGGAGCTGGACCAGGAGGAGCTGGAAGTGCACCTCTGACACCTCAACAATGTAGGACTTTCTCCAGTTTTACATTATTTAATCATTTAAGTAGACTAGTGTAGATTTTGCACAATGATCAACACATGATTAGGCCCTTTTACCATCTATTGTCAGTGCTTTGTTACTTGATGAGGTAAAGGGCCATTAGACAGGCTACAAAACAGACCAGGCAAACGAAACTGGCAATTTTCTGAATTGGGCCATAGCAATAAAGATGTGGTGTGGTTTTCCACCCAGGTACTACATATTGATCTAAAACACACATTGTGGCGTGTAGTGCTGATAACTGTTTGCAAAAGTGCTTCGCATCATGCAAACAGTGCACAGAAGAGTGCAGACACGAATGTACAGCCTCCACTAACTCACCGTGTTCAGAACACAGCATGTGGATGGCTAAAGAGACATTTTAACATGTTTCCTTGACATGTGGCAGTTTTAGAGCAACCCTTTTACTAAAGACTTAAAGCATGGTACTGAATATTTCTGAAGGAGCCCAATTAGTATATTAGCTGTTAGCTATTAGCAGGTCAGCCTACTTTAATGTCTTGCTTTGTTCATGATGAAGTGTAGCATGTGTAAAATATAGCTATGCATATAATCTATATTATAGATTGTTATTTTATGCTAGAACGGGCAAAACATTTTGGAAGATTTTTTTCTTTATTTGTAAGTTTGAACCTGCAGTTTGACAAAAATGTGAGAAAATGTGTTTCTACAAATGTGCTTTAGTAAGTCATGTTTTTGTCTTTTTAAAGCCAAAGCAGCCAAATATGCAGCTCTCCAAGGTGCTCTAGGGGGCTTTAGAGGTATTGTGCGTATTTATAATTGTATGATTGAAGGGAATTCTTATGATTTTTTGATAGCTTTTTTCCCCCTATCAACTCCAAAAATTCAGAATATGCTGTCTATTTTGGATGCTACTTTATTTTACTACGTACTAAAGAATGTTTCCATGTGGTCACCTCAGCCTTTCATTTGACTGCAGGGGGAGCTGGGTGCCAAGGCAAATACTGTGGGAGGAGGAGGAAGTGAGAGCTGGAAGGAAGAGAAGTGACCTCATAAACCAGTGGTGCTACTGCCTAGTCTAGATTCTACTTTTACATCGGTAGAGGGGAACTAAAAACACGAGAGAGAAGTGTTGAAATTTACTTTAACTATAGCTTTTTATCAGCTACATGAATAGATTTGTTCTAAGGTGTGCAGTGTGAACTCATCCATACACTCATGGCACTGTGTGAGCCTCCCTCTCCGATTAATTTACACTCTAGCAGATTTACCAGACGAGGGAGCAAGAAACTTCGTCACCTCTCACTTTCAAGTACACTGTAAGCAAAAACGGGTTCTGCGTAGGTTGACTGTCACTAGTGGAGCACTTACTGGTGCAGTATAGAACCATTTTTAAACATTCTCTGAAGATCCAAATACAACCGTTTCTACTTTTTTGAGAAGAACCATTTAACCAAAACTCGTTTATGCATTCAAGTAGTACTTTGACCTGTTGTGGTTCTATATATAACCATTGCCTTCACCAAGCAAAGCTTAGTAAAATGTTATAAAATAATGCAGTGATTTCAAAGTGTCCACAATAACAATACAACTGCTACTGAATATCAGTACATGTCTACTTTTGGACTTTAGTTTGAGTCACATACAAGTATAAGTCACATAAGTTAAGTGTAGGGATGCTTTATCCAACCTAATTACAAATCTTGATGTCTTTCAATAAACTGTTGGCACAGACAGAGCAACCTGGTCTGATTGTTACCAACACTTAGCACCACTTTCGTGTTTAACTCCATGGCTGTCTCTGCAGATCTTAGTTGGCCTTTGGCCTGTTTTCTGCTCAGTTACACTTTCATTTCCATAGCTGCACATTCAGGTGTGTTGTCTGGGGACATGTTGCTGCTACTGAGATGAACTGTGATAATGAGGTGCATTTGTCATTAAGCTAGGTGGTTCAGGCCACCTTCCCCCATACTCCTCATCTGCTCCCCTTGAGAATACTTGCTTTTTCCTTTTGACGCTGCCTAACACTCTTTTGTTGTCATGAGGGAAGGGTCTTACAGTTATTCACGAGTGCATGTAGGCTGTGACTTTTTTAAAACCCAGACATTGTGTGTATGTTTTGGACATGTGTATTAGCATCTTTAAATGTTTGTATTTTCTGCTGTAAACATTGTATTTACAAAGTACTGAGGATTCCAGGTGGCCATAATACGTTAGAAGCTCAAAGCACTTCTCGGCTTGTTTCTGATATAAATTATAGCTAGTTTTAGGAGTCTTTACTTAGCTTTCGTTAAATTAAAAATATATTTAACCATGTCCATGTTTGAGCTCATATTCTTTACTGTCTAATTCCTCTGTGTGTAATTCCCAGGGTGTTTCGAAGTTTGTGAACTGCGTATCTATATTTGTAAACATGAATATTTGCATTCAAATGTGACCTGAAATCATGGAGATGACAGTGCAGCCAATGAGTCCATTACCAACAGATCTGCTGTGTTTACCTGTTAATTTTCACTGTGTGCTGTTGTTACTTTGAATGTCGCTTAAGATCAGATTTGAATCTTTTTGAAAATGATGTATGTCTTTTAGGATTTATTCATGATCCATTTTTTGTTACAGTAAATGAAATACAAATGAATTTTTTTGTCTTTTTTATTTCACCATAAGACTGTTTTCAATGCTCGTCATGTTAACGTCAGGCCTCGCTAAACATATAATAGCGAAACATTTTCAAAATGACGGTTCTAAATCGAATTTTGGAGACTGTACAAGCTGGGAATTTCCTCTTTTTCTGCTCTTTCATCTTTCAGAATGTCTCTAAATTCACTATTACAAAATGACACAAAACCCATTACCAGACTGAAGCAAAAAACAGGCAGAAAGACATTACATAGAAAGATGTGTTACATAAATGAATATTGTTAACAAAATTTTAAACGGTTAGTTCAAACATCATCTCTGTCTCTTCCATACTGATCATGCCCAAAAACAGAAACTGGCAGGCCTGTACTACTCCAGCCAAATATTCCAGAGTTATTTTTGGAATATCGAGGTTGAAGGTTGAAGGTTCAAGGTTACTTTATTGTCATCAGCAGCTGGAAACATATACATAGTGTGATGAGTTTCTCCACGGTGCAACATATAGAAACATTCAACAGAGTGCAAGATACAACAGAGACAATACAAACAACACAATAAATTAACAATTGTGAGAGCAGTGTATGTAACAGTAGAGTGTGGACACTATGTAAACCATACAGAAAGATTAATGTTGCACTATTAGTATGATTATTAGACAGGAGGCAGTTAGCAACCCTGAACAAAGTGCAAGTAATGACAGAAACAATACTGTAAATAGACCATATAGCAGTGTGACAGCAGTGTGAATGCGATGTGAATCTAAGACAATACAGTAAGTACAGAATACAGAAGTGTAATACAAGTGGGAAGTGTATGTAAACCTTCCAGAATGAATAATATTGCACCATATATACACATTATGGACAAAAGTATTGGGACGGCTGACCATCACACCTGACCATTGTCTTTTTGACATTGAGAGAGAGATTGTTGCTCTTACACCAGGCAGCCAGTCTTGTCACCTCCTCTGTGTAGGCAGAGACATCGTTATTCCTGATGAGACCCACCACCGTTATGTCATCTGGACACTGCTGAGCAGTCGTGAGTCAGGACTGTGAAGAGCAGAGGGCTGAGGACACAGGCCTGTGGTGCTCTAGCGCTCAGTGTCATGGTGCTAGAGGTGTTGGTGCCGATGCAGACTGACTGAGATCTTTCAGTCAGGAAGTCCAAGATTTAGCTCAGCTTAGTGGAAAGTCCATTCCACAGTGCAATATGGCCATTTCATGAAGATATCCATGAATGTAACCACCCTGTGGTCTTGCACTATGGTACAGTGTGCACAGTGGTAACTGTGGTATAACCCTGTGGTTGCTCCTCTATGTCTGCTCTCGAGGGTTCTAGAAAAAAAGCACGCATTTGGGTCTGACCGTGACCATACGCATATTTTTTTTAATTAGCTAATTTGCTAATATTACTAGATTACAAGCATAATCTTAATGATAAATTAATTCACAAATGTACTTTAACTCGTTAACACTGAAAATCTTCTTCCCTGCCATGCTGCAGCTGTAAACATACACTTCTACTCTGATTGGTCCTAGACTGTAATTCAAGGAATTCTGAATAAGAGGCCACTTCAAAGTCCAAACTGCACCTCTCTGAAAGACAAAATGAGAACTGGGACAACCTATGCCCTCCCTGTCCTGGCAGGCTCACACAAATAGGGATGGCAGGATTGCAAGTGCGCCAAATGGGACAGGGCTCATGTGTGAGCAACCAGAACAGAACAAAATCTGGTCTTGTCAGGAGTTCACGAGAACTGTACTGAGAACCCCTAAAGAAAGAATTAGAGTACTGTTTGAAATTACAGCTTTATGAAATGTATTTAGATCAGATCTGATTGGCATAAATTAACTGCAACCCTCAGCAGCTTAATTATCATAGTTGCAAATAAAGGTCCAAAACTTTAGTCTGGAATGAATTCTCAATTATTACATCAATAAAAGTATGGGACCCATTCTACTGGGAACCATTTACAAGGGAGTATATGTTGCCTCTGTGGAGGTATGGAAAAAAATCACTGGTTTGGAGTGATTTTTGAGTGTTTGGAGAGATGTTCATTTTCCTTACAAAAAAACTTGTACATCAAAAAACTGCTCTTTATCTCTAACGCATTAATGGTGACACTGAACTGAACTGAATGAATTAGACTAAATTAAATATTCTTCTAACCATAAGACTGTTTCCCCTTTATAAATGGTTGTCTAAAGTACTGAAGAGCTAAAAGTCATGTGGAAAAACGCTTGCCTCACAAATCTTTTCAGGAATGCATATTTTTTCCAGAGTGAGGATCACACACCACTATTTTAGATAATTCAAGAGATATTCAACAAGGATAGAGCTAAAGGGATTTCCAACATGAAGTGAAATTAAAAGTAAACTTAGCATCAAAAAGATAGAGGATTTGAGCCCTTTTCCTGGAACTGAATCAACAGTAATTCAACACTGTCCAGTGCAGGATAATGGATCTTCCCTCTAAAGAACAAAGACAAGAAATATCTTTAGAAGCTAGAGATGAGAAGCGTAGATCGAGGCTGGGTTAAGCAACAAAGAAATTCATTTTTATGCACCAATTCCCTAAACTGCAGGCAGTTCTGTATTGTTAGAGAGGGTTCTTTTGTCAAAGTACTGAATGTTCAGGCTCAAATGGTTTCACTACTAGATGCCTGACTTGTTTTGTAGCATATTAAATTGTTTACATGTGGTCGAGTTAAAGGACCACTGGTACGTTAAACTTGTTCCAGCTGGGGTGAAATTCCTGTGAAATTCCTCCTCCCTGACACAGCAAGAGGTGGTTTTTGGTGATTTGTGAGCAGGTCTATCTGCATTTTCCTGTGGCTTTTGAAGGCCAGGGGCGGGAAGGCTATTAGGTGGTAATGTAACTTTATCCACCCCCGTCAGTACGTAATGCTGACCAAAGCAGTGTGGGAGAGGGGGGCAGGCTAAAGTTAGGGTTAGACAGAGGGATTGGTCACTGAGTTCACAGCTTACTCCTTAAGGCAAGAGCAAGAACATTACAAAAAAAAAAAACTCTCATGAAGCAACATCTTGCCTTATGCAACCCATGGAACAGCAGATACTTAAAGATATATACTAGAATTTGGACACAGTTGGATTTCTATTCCCTTACAGCTGGGCTTTTCTCTCCTCCCTTTTCCTTGCTTCTCTCCTCCCCTGAAGTGAGAGAGACAGTGAGACACAGAGAGAGAAAGAGAGACAGACAGACAGACAGCGAGAGAGAGAGAGAGAGAGAGAGTGATCAGACTAACACCAGGACATACTAACTGAAATGCTCACATGTCTCACCAGGACCAGCGCTACAGGAGAAGAGTAAACGCAAGGTAAGTGGACTCACTGGTTGCTGATGAGTCCTGCCAAAGGTTGTTGTTCTAATACTGTCAGTCTCACAAGAGTTGTTTACGTGAACTGAACTCAAAAAGGGGGAAATGGTCTAGTTTACACTTTCAGTTTTAACATAAAAAAAAATCCAGAGGCATTTTTAGGACAGGATGGGTTTAAGTGTGTTGCGTAAATAATTTTTGTTGAATTTTACTGAATGTCCTTTTCTTTTATTCCTGCTACGTTCTTACTTTCCTCAACTCACTCTAATGTAAAAGGTTTCACATGTTTTTAGAGTACAGACAGATCACACACATTGCTTTGATCCTGTTTTATCCCCACCTCTTTTTCCAGCACTCCAACTGTGAGGCAAAAACATGCCACAGTAGAGATATTATCAAATATTTGCTAGGATGTTGAGCATGAAATGGGGGCGTTTTTTTTTTGCCCTTTCATTTCTTTTACCAGGAAATCCTGAGGAGTGTTTATGTTAGATGAGCAGAGATGGGAAGTGGCAGATGACACTGAAACTGAGCTTTCTACAAGAATGAAAGATATGACCTGTTCAAACTCAGACGTATTTTATGTGATACAGTGAGTTTTGTATCTGGAGGAGAGACAGACTGGAAGAAAAGCAACATCTGTGCAAAACATGAGAACACGTCTTGTGCAGATGTGCAGAATTATTGAATTCTTATGTTATCTTACTTAATTAGAGTGGAGCAAAGAAAAGTATGACGCAAAAAAATTTACTTGAGTGAAAGTAATTAGACTTTTATTTCATAAAAGCAAAAGGTAAATGTTTTAACAGATTAAATTTGGTGAGGCGTGATGCAGTGTCTTGTGCAAAAACAAATTAGCACAGTTGTAGGCAGCTTTATCTTACAGTGACATAAATGTGGTTGGATGATTTTTTTTTTATGTAAAAGACCGGGACTGACTGGCATGACAAAAAGAGAAAAATTTCATTCTCATTGAAATTTGTAATGAGTACTTGACTTGAGCACAAGTATATAATTTCAATGACACCTGAGTAAAATACCAATATTTCCAAAAACTTGTATAATAGTATAGTAATGAAAATAATTGTAAAGTAAGTAATGAAAAAATTCGTAAAACCACTCCTCCCAAAATTCTGTAATGGTCCTCTTGCAGTGATAATTATGAATTTTTTGTGTTTTCAGCAGACGTTCATGACTATCTCACTGCTTTTTTTAAAAATTGGGTCAGCAATTACTGCTGTCACTGATAATGGTACTTAGGAAAAAATGGACATATTTGCTATTTCAGAAATAACCTCTAGTCATTTTGTTACACTATTCAAATGTTATGTAGTTTCATACATACATGGCTATAGTGAACTTACGCAATGAATTTCATTTACTGTAGCATTATAGTTTTTATTGACCGGTTCAGGTGCCTCTTCTGTTTGTTTCAATGTCAGAAAATGACCAAATGTGACACAAAAGGTAAAGACTGTACATGCAATAACTTTTAATTAAACTAAAAGCATAATAAAATGTCTCTTTTACTCACAAACTAGACTAAAATCTATGCTTCAGCAGAATTTATTGTTTAAATGAGTTATGAGCAAGACATAATTCAGATGGAATTACATCATGTTTTTATTATCAGTGGTAATAACTGTGATAAGTTCTTAAATATAAGTTTTAAAAAAAGACTTCTTAAGTCATATTCTTAAATGAGTATTAACATTATGTTAATTATGTTAATTAATGGGGCCTTCACCCCTGTTTCGGGGCAGCTGGTGGCCTAGGGATTAGTGAGTTGCCCCTGTGATCAGAAGGTTGTGGGTTTGAATCCCAGGACTGCTAGTGGAACCACTGAGGTACCCTTAATCAAGGTACCGTTCCTACACACTGCTCCCTGGGTGCTGTGTTCCTGGCCGTCCACTGCTTTGTTTTGTGAATGGGTTAAATGCAGAGAAAGAATTTCACACTGTACACACTGTGTGCTGTGTTGATGCATGACTATAAGGGGCCACTTTACTTTATACTATTGCAACCTAGGGCTAACCACTTTTCCCCCACCCAAAGGTGCTGTGAGTGCAACTGTGTGCTCTCTCACTGGTACTATGAAAGAGATGGACAGCTGTTCTGTAAGAAAGACTACTGGGCTCGCTTTGGGAAGCAGTGCCGAGGATGCTTAGAGATCATCACCACCGGCGTCATTATGGTGAGTGCACTTTGCAACTAAGCTACTTCATAACTGTGCCACTGTATAGTACATTTCCTGCTACCTCTTATTATGTTTAATTAAAATATCTACACACAACTGAATTCAAAGGGATTTGAATTCTTTTCAAGTCTGAGTAGCTGAAAAACGCATCTGTATTGCTTTGCCTCACAAAAGCAGCAAGCCGTATATCTGAAATCAGGTCTTCTAGGCTCTGGTGAAACATGCTGGTGAAAATATACTTGGGTTTAAAGTAGAATTCAAGTTAAATTATGAGGTTTATATTTAATATTTTTCATTTTCAATGTTTTGCAGCACATTTGTTAAAGGAAGGAATGTATGCTAAAATGTGCACAGCTGTCTTGGCCTGCTTGTTTGGTTTAATTATTGTAATTAAGTAAGGAAAAGTTCACCTGCAAAGAGGGATTATACATGGTTTCTATGTTAGTCGTGAAGTACACTGTGAATGAAATCTCTGGGTCAGGTGTGGGGCTGTAAGATTAACTGCAATTTGAAAATTTTAGTTTTAAAATCACAATAACAGCATTTTAATTATAGCATATGTTATCAACAGACCTTTTTAAAGGGGGTTTAACCCAATTCACATGCCAATTCAACTGCCTGTGGATGAGTAAGACCAGTTACAATTAACTGGCTGTCTGACACGCTACGTTCAGTATTCAATCCAAAAAACGTGCTGGTCAACTTTACCAAAACAGTCTGAGAAATTGCAATTAAATATTCCCCTAAAATTGTTCAGATCTAGTTAGAAGGCATGCATAAAATCACTCTGTGAACACTACACCCATACTAAAGCTCAAAGACAGTGCATGTGGCAGGTAGTAGAGCAGTTAGTTTACTTTAAAACTTCAGATTAAGTGCTGTGGAATAAGCTTTCACTTTAAAACAAAAGCAAAAGTGTTACGAAAACTTGAATCAATACGTATGTTTTAAATAAATGTGTTTTATTGTGTGGATGAGGATCATTCCTGAATCTTGTTATGTGTCTCTTGAGACACATACTGTATCATACCTTTACTGCCAGGAGAAATCTTTGAATATTTTCTCTCTTTTCTTTAAAAAAAAGAAGAATCAATTTTTGAAAAATATAAGATAAGAAGATAAGAAAGAACTTTATATATAAGGGAAATTCTTTTGTCATTAAAAAAAATGTGATGGTGATCATTCTTCATCTGCATTAATCAGTTCATGTGATGAGAGACAGTACAGTAGTGGAGTTTTTTGTGAGTCTACACTAAGCACTA
>JBBPCZ010172715.1:0-10177 GCA_037974445.1 Brycinus macrolepidotus
TGTGTGTGTGTGTATGTATGTCTGTGTATGTGTGTGTGGTGTGAGTGTGTGTGTGTATGTAGGGTGTGTGTGTGGTGTGTGTGTGTTTGTAGGGTGTGTGTGTGTGTGTATGTTTGTGTATGTGTGTGTGTGTATATGTAGGGTGTGTGTGATGTGTGTGTGTGTGTGTGTGTGTGTGTTGAACAGATGTCCAGATCTTTCTTCTCTCGTGCGGAGGAGCTACAGGACCTGATTGAAACCAGTCCCCAAAAGAAGCGCGCGGTGATCATCGCGTTATTCCGGCTCAGCGCGCGCCAACAAAACGGCATTAATATCGCGCGCGCTCTGCGGAAGGAACAGAGCGGGAGGGGCAGGGCTGGGGGAGCGCGCGCTTCATTTCTCCTTTAAATGAAACGATTTACAGAAAAAGAACTGTTACTTCACCTCACGCGCGTTTTTAAAAAAAAAAAGAAAACAAAGATAAAATCTCTTCATTCAGAATGAAAAAAAAAATCAATTTTAAACTTAGTTCACAAAATGAACTATTTATTTAATTATCTGTTTATTCATTTGTTATTTTACAGCATTTCCTGTATTTTTAGTTGGCTTTTGGGTTTGTAGCTGAGAAGGAAAACTAAACTTTAACTTTAAGAATTACTAGCAAATACGTTAGCAATAAATAAATAAATAAATAAATAGATAAATAAATCAGGAAATAGCTCAAGACTCTAAACCCGTCGGCAAAACCTTGCATTAAGTGTGTAATAAGAGTGAAGTTACATAGTAATAGCATAGTAATAACTCTGTAGTCACACAGTAATAGCATAGCAATAACAGTGTAACTACTGTAGATATGTTCACTGTTACAGATGGATTTTAGTGCTCATGTACTTACACATGAACCTAGAGTGATTATACTCATGTAGTTACATTATAATTACAATGTAATTACAGTTAAACTTAAGTAATGACATAAGCTGCAATACTGTTGTCCAGCTGTAACAGTGATCATGTCCCTATGTAACAACACAATTATTACACACACTAAATATAAAGTTGGACTGAAGAGCCAAACAGTCAGAACAGTCAAGACACACACACACGCACACACACACACACACAAACACAAGCAATCGAATGGTTAGATCATTGTGAAAGGTCAGCAATGATGTCACAGCCCTGTCTGAGCCCTGTTTGAATTTCATGTTTTGTGATGTCACATCCCAGTATTCCAGGTACTTTTGTATTTTAATTGAATTCTTAGTGTTGTTTTCTTGTGTTTTGGTCCTGTCCTGATGGAGCATTTCTCAAAATGGAACACCTTTAACAAACCATCCACTATGAGGTAAAGAAATCAAACCAAACATGGTTCTCCTGTGCCAAAAAAACCTCCTGGTTACATTTAGTGCATACTTTAACCCTTCAGTGGGGAGTATTTTAACAGTTCTACCCATTGCTGTGTGAGTTTTTTTGCTCGCACGCCAGCATTCCACACTAAAATTCAGCAGTCTGTTACTTTGTGTTGTGAATTGTTCTTGTATTCGCTCCGGTTGCACCACCTGACTGCAGAGCAGCTAAATATCTCGAATGTCAGTGAGACAATGTTCACCTCGATGCTGGTGTCACCCGTTTAACTTTGACTCGTTCGACAGGATGATTATGTTTGTTGTACATGTTGCTATGGTTACAGTGTCATAGCAGTTATGAATGAATATGGAGAGACAATACTTGACAAAGATGGTTTACAAAGGTGTGTAATGAAAACAACAGCTCTTCAGGGTCATTTGCTAGTGTTACTTTGACGCGTGTCAACTGGCCAAATTTGTTTTACAGCGTCAAATAGCGAGTGTGTGTTTCTTGGTTGTGTGTGTTTCTTGGTTGTGTGTGTTGTGCTCTTGAGTGTCCTGCATGGTGCTCTGTCCGTCAGTTAATGTGTCAGCTGTTGGGCCGCAGCCCGAGTTTAGTGTGATTTATTTACTAGTGGACTGTCAGATGTATAAAAGCATAAATAAAAACTCAACAACGGTGTATCGACTGTAATCATGAATCTCCAATAACCTGCAGTGTTGATTAGCAGTTAGAACATGTTAGAACGTTTGTTGCTGAATTTCCCAAAAAACACCAGTGTGATGGTACGCTTTAATGGAAAGTAGTCAGGTGGCGCAACTATATGACACTACTTGCTGAAGGGTCCATGTGATGGAACACTAGTTGACTTTGCTTTGTTCATTTAAACGACTTTAATGTGGCGCATGAACACCGTGAAAGTTTTCGGAACGTGCTGCTCAATCCCTCCACCAGGTCATGAGTATGGACTAAGCAGCCGTTTTGAGTTAGCTGGTTTTGTGATGTCACAAAAAGCAGCACATTTACATACATCCACATACTCTGCCTGCACACACACTATTCTCCACCCGTTCTATGAGGAGTGTTTCAGCCTGGACGGCCCAGCACAGCCAATCAGTACAGAGCTCATTTGCACTCATCAGTCTTAAAAGCACGGTAACAGAAACAGCCTGATTAAATCTTAGAGATAAAAAGAGGGTGTAGAAATGAATTAGGCCTGTTTTTCATGAATAAAACTCACAAAAGTGGAGCTCTAAGAAAGAAATAATCCAAAACCACATAAGATATGGACCCTTTAAAGGAAATTGTTAATCAGAATGATATTCCAAAACAGAGCTTTAACTTTAAGTGCATGTAAAAAGTGAAGTGTTTTTGTGTCTTCTGTCTCATATTAGCATTCGTGACGGTCCTGGTTCAGGATAAAGCACAATTACACGACTTTGTTAAATGTCACAAGACCGTACAGGGCCGGTTGCAGCTCCTTGTGTTCAGCAGGAGGTCAGGGAGGGAGCAGCAGATGTCTAAGTGTGGGTGTCTGTGTGTGTGTGTGTGTGGGTGTCTATGTGTGTGTGTGTGTGTGTGTGTAGGTGTCTGTGTGTGTGTGTGTGTGTGTGTGGAGCTGCCAACTGTGGCCAGGCCAGCGAAGCTCAGACACAAGAGTCCAAATGGTGTGTTAAAGGAGCAGGAAGCAGTGCTGTGCCTGGATGAGCCTCAGCCAGACTGTGTGTGTGTGTCTCTCTCTCTCTCTCTCTCTGTCTCTCACACACACACACACACACATGCACATTTTACTTACTTGCTGTTAATAGTTTAACACAGTACATTACATTATATAGCATCCCTGAACCCCTTTAAACTACAGTTACTAATCTTAAAGTGACACCCTAAACTCACTTATAATAGAAGTCAATGGGCAGATGCTTTAAAGGAACCTGAATCTAATTCTGAATTGGGTTCTGGTTCTGTAATATTTAACATATTACTAATGTCAATTCAAATTCTTATTCCTATTCTGGTTTCAATTCTGAATTCGACTTTGAATTCTCAGTCTGTGTTTCTAACTTTTTCTCTAAATTCCAAGTTTGGTTCTCATTTTTATCCTGATTATATTTCTGATTCTGATTCTAATTCTGATTCTGGCTCTGATTTAGATTCTGAATCTGATTCAGATTCTGTTTCCAAATCAAATTCTGGTTCTGATTTTAACTCTGATTCTGATTTTTATTATGATTTTATCTCAGATTCCGATTCTAATTCTGATTCCAGGCCCTCATTTAGATTCTGATTCTGATTCTGAATCTGATTATTATTCTAATTCTAAATCTGATTCTAATTCTGTTTCTGATTTTGATTCTATCTCTGAATATGATTTTGATTCTAATTCTAATTCTGGTTCTCATTTTGATTCAGATTCTATCTCTGATTCTGTTTCTAATTCTAAATCTAATTCTTGTTGTCATTTTGATCTCATTTTGGGTGAGTAGAGGATGGTACTGTTAATGGTACAGTTTTGTTGCTTAGCAGCTAATATGTCCTTCGTAATTTACAATTTTTCACACATACCTTGTAACAGACATTGAAATGATGTCCAGACAATAAAACAGTGTAATGAGACCCTAATGGAGTTCAGTTACACCTGTACGGTTTGTTGACAGTGTTTGCCGACTAAAATAGCAGAGTGAAATCAGTCTACTGGGCTTTCTGTTCCAGTTACGAGGGTCTCAGCCTTTATCTTGACAGCATAATGTATGTGCCGATGGGCCGAGGTGAAATTTGTCATGTGAAAACATGCCCCACTTCCCCATGACCCATGTAGAAGGAATCATTCATCCTGATTTAATCAGGGCTGCGTGGGCCCTGGATGGGGGAGGAGGCCCCAGCAGCTAATCACCATATCTAAGCACCTGGAGGAAGCCACATCATGGGCTTTAGTGTGTGGTCATTAGCATTAGCATAAGCCCTCTAATTAACCAGCAGATGAGATGCTCATCTCAGTGAACAGGACATCGTCTGCAACATATAGGCCAATTGAGGTCTTGTGAAGTGTTCCAACAGGTTTTTGGCTCAGATGATGTCAGAAAAATGACGTATTATGAAACACTCTTCTTGTTGGAAACCTCATGGCCACAAAAATCAAGCTAGAGCTATCTGGCATGCTGTCATTTGGGAAAACACTCCTGCCAACCAAGGACTCCTATGCCATTGAAGAGTTTTGGGTCTCTAGAGAAATGTTTGACTGAAGAAAAAACCTCCACATAATGGAATGGTGGTCAAACCAGGTCTTTCCTAGAACCCTACAAGTCTAGAACCTCATTCCTATGCCCCATGATATTTCATGAACAGAACCATAACTGTCCTCTTTTTGTCTGGGTGGGAAGAGTGGTCCTCCCTCTCCACCTTCACTCAGTATAACTGTCTTTTCTCTCTGGGTGTGTAGGATGGTCCTCCTTCTCCCCCATCACTCAGTAGCATCACTAACATCTATTAACTAGTGTTACAGAATCAGCCATTAGTGTTCTTCTCCAAGCGTGTTGAGCTGGAGTTTGAGAAGATGTGGTGGAGCTTCTGGGAGGACGAACTTCTTCATTTTCCCAGAGTTTGTGGGGTCACATGATTGGGGAGTTCTAGGTAGTGGGTGGAACTGTAGATGGCTAAATTTGGTGGAACATCCAAAAATGTAACAGTAAAGATAATTTTGGGTGTATTTTTGGGAAACTGATGTCTAATCAGTTTTTAGACCTTCTCTTTAGTTGGCTGCTCCATCACAGCTCATTCTAGCGATCTTTTGTTTGTAATGTCTCACACCCGATGCTGTATCATGTGATTTTGTTTACTGAAACACTTCTAGAAGCACAAAGGCTTGAAGATAGACAGCTTTTCAGTGAGGACCCCCCCCACCCTCCCCCTCCCAGGCAGAAGGGGGGCTTCAGGCTGGTTGACAATACGGCGGCGGCAGCTGGCCGATCGATCCCTGACAAAGAGGTTAGGGCGGTCAAAAGACTGTTAACTAGCCATTTCATCTCACAGACATTTAGATGATTGTTTGCGCTCCGCTGCCCTCCTTCAGCGGGCGCCGCCACTACACCTGTGCCAGCGCCCGTTCCAAAGCCTGCTTGCCCACTTCTGATGACCTTACTGGCCAGCAGAATGCCCGGCCACGCCCCCTCGCATGGAAACTACAAAGAGACACGTTTGACAAATGTGAACGATGGAAGAGCCACAAAGAGTTGTACACTGTCTCTATCTCTCTCTCTCTATTTCTCTCTCTCTCTCTCTCTCTCTCTCTTTCTCTCTCTCTCTTTCTAGTATTTCTCTCCCTCTCTTTCTACTATCCCTTTTTGTACTATCTCTCTCTGCTCTCTCTCTCTTTATTATCTGTCTTTCTCTATACTCTTTACACACTTTCCACTCTGCCTCTCTTTTTTTTACTATCTTTCTTTCCTCCTCTCTTTCTCTTTTACCCCCTTTCTGTCCACACACTCTTTTTACTCTTTTTTATAATCTACTCCCTCTCTCTCCCTCTACATCTCTCTTTCTCTAATCTCTCTTTTCTCTCTCTGCTTTATGTCTTCTACTCTCCCCTCTCATTCTTTCTTTCTCTACACTCTCTTTCTATGATCTCTCTTTCTCTACACTTTCTATCTACTATCTTTCTTTCTTTCTCTTTCTAGACTCTCTCTCTGCTCTCTCTTTCTCACTCTCTATGCTTTATCTTTCTCTTCCTCTACACTCTTGCTTTCTCTCTCTCTCTCTGCTCTCTCTCTACTTTCTCTCCCTCACTCTCTACACTCTCTCTCTTTTATCTCTTTTTTTTCTCTCAATTCTTGATTCCTCCTGTCCACAAGAAGGTTTTGTCCTGACAGGCTATAAAAAAACACTAAACAGAGCAAAGAAAGGCCTGACAACATTAATCTAGAACTCATGACCACATACACACTTTTATAGACTTATTGATCAGCTGCTGTTCAGCAGCCTTGAGCATCTCTAAACATCAGAAATTCCAAGGTACTTTAAATATGTACAGATATTTTGTCTAAACAAAAAAAGTTATTAACCAATATATTAAAAAATATTTTGTATATTTTCAGCTCACAGTCACTCTAGTGTAACCATTTCTAAACAGATGCATGAACTAATCATAGTCTGTGCAGCAAAAAATACCCAAAAATGAGGAGACGACTATATTTTTGAGAAAAAAGACATTTACAAAGATATAAAGATTTAATTCTGCATATGAAAAACATGGGAAGAACTTTCTGATAGTCTTGTGTAGATACTTTATAATTGTAATTTTAGTTGTAATTGTTAATTATACCAGGCATGTTTGCTTAAAACCCACAAAAACGTTTCTTCACATGGCTAGAACTGTTTTGGTTTCAAATGTTCGGCTGATTTCATCACCTTTTTTAAAGTTAAATCAATGAAAAATCTGATTTGCTCCCTAAAACACACTTTATGTTGCCATGCCAACCCTCAAAAGTTATCCAAGCTTATATTATTTAGTAAATTGAATTTGCAGCCCACAAATTTAGATACGTGAAGTAATGCCTTGAAATTTCAAATGCTTTGAAAACTGAAATGCTTTGAAAGTTCTTTAAAATTTGAAATGTGTTGAAATTTGAAATGCTTTGAAATACGTTGAAATCTGAAGTACACTGAAATGTGAAATGCTTTGACAATTGAAATGCTTTAAAATTTAAAAGGCATTGATATTTAAAATTCTTTGAAATTTGTCACTAGAACGAATTATTTAGACTCACAAACTCAAACGGGTGTGCAGGTATGCAAAATAGTGCAGGGGGTCCTGATCCCAGTCCTGGTGACCCCGTAGTCCACACACATGATGCAGGCAGCTTTGGCCAAAATAAACACACTTTGCCAAACAAACATTTATTTACAGGAAAATTCTGTCAAAGCAACTAAAATCAACATTTCACTAAAGATATGCAATATTAATAATTCAATATGCACACAAGTCAGCACTTAATTTATGGACGTGTTTGGATAAATAGGCGCCCTTTGCATCATTGCCGGTTCTCTTTCATCACAGTTTTAATCGCCGGACGCTCTGTCTCCACCCATTAGGTTTCTTCAGTGGACGATAAAGATGCTCCCCTGTCCTTCTCCAGACTGACAGTTGTTTTTGTTTTTAATCACTCAGCCGGCATCTCCCACCTGATAATTTATGCTTGGTCTTCATGGAAAGAATGTAGATAATCACACGTCGAGTGTTGTTAAGTTTACCTTTTGGGGAGGTCCTTCACACTGCTCTTAAGGTCATGGACGATCGTTAGGACCTCCAGGAAAACATCCAGCATAAAATCTCCCATCAGAATTCCATCAGAATTGTTAAAAAAAATAAAAAATTCACAAACACACAAATAATCTGTTTACCCAGCAAACTCTAAAACAATACCCCAGGTGTCTTCGTTTTATAGTATTTTTAAATTTTGACCAAAATATGGGAAGATGGGTACATATTTTATTGAACAGTATTCAAATAATTTAATTTTTTTTTTATTCTAAATGTAAAAATTTATGCTGTTGGAATTTTGTATTTGTACTTTTTTTTTTTTTTTACTTTTATCATTTCTTTTACTGTTTTGGGGGTTTTAGTTGATTTTCTTAGTTTTTAGTTTTAGTTGTTCCTTTATTTGTAGTTTATTTTCTAGTTAAGGTTAGTCTAGTTCAGTTCTTTACTTTTTAGTGCTATTTGAGTCTATTTCTCAGTTTTTTATTTTGCATTTTGTTTCTTTTCCCCAATCATGAGGATTCCCTTCAGTGTAAACTCTAGCTTAAATAAAGAACAAAAAAATGTAGAAAAGTGTGGAGTGAAAATCAGAAAAATACTGAAGAAGAAGACAGAATAGAATAGAAAGAAAGAAAGAAAGAAAGAAAGAAAGAAAGAGACAGACAGAAAGAAAGAATGTAGTTGCTGTTGGTTACAGTGTTTGCTGCTGTTTCTGAGTGAAATCAGTGGAGGTGATTGTGACCTGCTTTATTGTAAACAGCGTAAAACTTTACACCACTTTCTACTGTGTGAGATCAGAGACAGAGATCCAGCACTGCCTTCTTCACTTCAAACAGTTTAACCCTGAAGACCAGACCATTGTTCACAAGTCCAATAGCTCTCGGCTCAGATCTCCGTGCAGTTCTTCAGAGAGGACGAGGTGAAGACGCTGCTGGAGATGGAGGAGAAGTGGAGAAGATGCAGATGGAAGAGAAGAGAATGGGCTATTCTCCACTTGGTCCTCTAAACCCATCGGCTTGATGTATTCTTGCAGGCTTTTGGTCTATGATGGAAAGGCTGGTTCTTCCTGGTCAGCCTGGTGGTCTCTGTGGTCGAGACAAGTACAAGATAGATGGAGAGAGGGTCTGAGAAGGTCTTTTGACTGGATGCCCTGTGAAGCCCACCTATCGATAAATGGTTAACAGAGGGGACGGGTTACAAGATTCAAGATTCAAAGTTCTGTGCAGTATAATTGCAATAAATTAAAGAGAAAATTAAAGGCTAAAACTAAGCCATAAAAATTCATTAAATATATATATATATAAATAAACATCATAAGTGTAAACAAGCGTAAACAAACAATTACAAGTGTAAACAAGAGTACAAGTGTGCAAATGTAATATAATAGAGTCTGTACTTTAAAGTGCAGTGCGCTGATCACTGTTGATGACTTAAATAACAGGCAGCAGGTGAGATACAGTGATACAGGTAGAGAGGCAGGTGAGATACAGTGAGGTGGAGAGGCAGGTGAGATACAGTGGGGTAGAGAGGCAGGTGAGGTACAGTGAGGTAGAGAGGCAGGTGAGGTATGCTGAAGTGGAGACAGGTGAGATACAGTGAGGTAGAGGCAGGTGAGATACAGTGACATAGAGAGACAGGTGAGGTACAGTGAGACAGAGAGGCAGGTGAGGTACAGTGAGGCAGAGAAGCAGGTGAGATACAGTGAAGTAGAGAGACAGGTGAAGTACAGTGAGGTAGAGAGGCAAGTGAGATACAGTGAAGTAGTGAGGAAGAGAGGCAGGTGAGGTACAATGAGGAAGAGAGACAGGTGAGATACAGTGAAGTAGAGAGGTAGAGAAGCAGGTGAGATACAGTGAGGTAGTGAGGCAGAGAGGCAGGTGTGATACAGAAGAGAACCAAAATTTTCTCAGCTGCCTCAGGTGGTAAAGACGCTGCCTCGCCTTTTTGGACTGGGCTTGAATATGTTCAGCCCATGTCACTGGGTTATGGAGAAGAAGCTGTTTAATCACTGCGTCCCCAAGCAGGTATTGACAGTTGTCCTGTGGAAGCTATTAAAGTCCCTGTCCAAGGTTAAATGAAATTGCAGTTTATCAGGAAAGGGATGGGACGGGGGGTGGAGGGAGGAGGTGGAGGACGCGGGGTGGGGGAGGGGGGACGCGTCCCAGTGGTTGATTAATGCAGAGCCTGATCAACACAACAGGGTTCATTAAGCCATATATCACCTCTGTAATTTAACGTGTCATCACGCCTGCTGCCCGTCCCCAACATGTGTGTGGACACGTGTGTGTGTGTGTGTGTGCGTGTGTGTGTGTGTCATGGACGTTAATGGCAGAGTCGATAAACCAGCATGAAAGATACGCAAACAAAAAAACAAAACGTTCAATCTCAAAAACAACAAACAGCTTTCCCGCTTCATACTGAACTTTCTGATCTGTTTTGAATATAAGGTGTTTATTAATTAATAAATAATTAATAAGCGCCTTAAAAATCAGTAATAAGCCATCATAACACATGAAATAAAATAGGCATCATTGCTTATGTGCTGTAACTGCTTATTACTTTTATTTAAGGGGTTTATTATCTTAATTATTACCCTTTATT
>JBBPCZ010172759.1:0-16382 GCA_037974445.1 Brycinus macrolepidotus
CTTTTTCTACACACACACATACACATACACACACACACACACACACACACACACACACACACACACACACACACACACAGAACCAGACAAGGGCTGCAAGGCTTTTGATTCGAGAGTGCATTCATACGATTGTGTCGGGAGAAGTTTTTTTCTTGATTAGGGGTGGGTAGTAGGAAATGGTCCCTTCTGAATGAAAGGAAGAGAGCAGAACATAAAGCGTGTTACATAATCTGAGTGAAAATCTGTTTTACAAACCTTCTCCTTTTGAATAAAGGTGTCATTTTTTTATACTCATCAACAGCCCTTGTGCTACCCGAAGCATAAGCTGTCGCACCCGTCACCCACCTCGTTCAAATTCATAGTTCATAGTTGTCGGGGGAAAAAAACCTCAAAACTCCAGAAGAAATCCAATAAAAGTGCAAAAAATGGAGTAAAAGATGCAGTAAAAGAAAAATCTTTAGATCACTGAACTGAAATAAATGTAGTAAATATGAACTAATTACAGCAATTATAATGTGTGTTTAAGTGTCTTGTATCATGTACTTAAATTTATTTATCTCATTTTCTTTTACGTGGGCCTGGCATTTCACTTACTCACTCACTTGATCACCTTCAGCATGTTGAAGACCATCCACAAGGGGGCGCATTTCGCTTCATAAGAGTGGTGCTTTGCAATAGTGACACTGTGTGCACTTGTCTGACTTTGATACCAATAAAGGTCACAAAGTGCTAATGGTGCTGAAGCAAGAAATGGCCACACAAATTGTTTGGAGATCAGTCCTGTTCAGCCCTGGTTTTATCTTAAATGTTTTGTTGACTTTCACACTGTCATACGGTCTGAAAACAACACGAATCATGTCTTGGCTGACTTACTCTACCCTGGGTCAGTGAAAGTGAGATTTTTTTTTTTGCTAAAATATGCCTTTACGAAATGTTTGATCCCTGTGTATTATCCATGTAATACTTTTAATAGTAAAAAGTAGGACATTTCATGATCTGAAATGATTAAAAATTGTAGAACTCAGAACCGTTGGGAACCCTGTGTATGTGACAGTGTGTATGTAGGTGGGTGGCTTGGCTGTCATGCTTTGCAGTGGACCTGCTCCATTAAGCCTGTGATAACGGTGAGGAGACCCATATGGTCTATATATATATAAGTGCCATATGTGAGTGTGAGAGTGTGCACGGATGCATCCGGGCCTCATTTAGAGCGAAGAGGTAAAGGAGCAAAGACAAGGCTGCTCCATCTGAGGGAAATAAACGAGAGAGAGATTGACGACAGACAGGCTCGGAGACCCGTCACCAGGAGAACAGGGCGGAAAACACAAAGCCATCTTTACCCAGAAGCCCCAGACTTGACTGTGCGACTCAAGCACAGCTTCTGCAAACAGATCTGATCGTTATTAGACCATTAATGGCTGTTTCCACCCGTCAAGCAAATGCATCCATCGTGTTCGCTGCACACAGTGTCTGTTTTCTATAAACATCAGTTTTTTTGGTTCTGTCTGCACTCCAGAGCAACTGAGTCCGATCTGTAACCCTGCAGTAGAAGTGTGTAAAAAAAAGGTTTTAGAAAGTTAAAGCTGAGGTATTTGAAGTTCAGTTAATCAGACTTTTGAGGCGGCCTGGTGGAAAACATCTTTCCAACATCTCTTTCCATGAAGGAGGCTGAACCACTGATTCATGCTTTCGTAACATCTCGTCCTGATTACTGTAAAGCTCTTTCTCAGGGTCTCCCTACAAAAACCATTGCTGGGCTTCAGTCTGTGCAAAACTCTGCTGCTCATGTTCTAACCATTACTAAGAAGTCTGAACACATCTACCTCAGCTTCTCCACAAACTTCACTGGCCCATATCTTACTGTATTCAGTTTACGCTGCTTCTTATTACCTTTAAAGTTCTCCTTGGTTCTGCTTGACAGTATCTCACTGAACTACTTCACTCATTTACTCTTGTTCTTTACGTTCATCTGATACTGGTTTGCTTAAAGTCTCCCAATTTTGACTCTTCAGTGGGTGGTAGATCTTTTAGTGTTGTGGCTCCAAAACTATGGAACTCCATCCATCAGAATATTCACAATGCATTCCTCTTTCGTTTCCTTCAAAACCCAATTAAAAATGTATATTTTCTCTCGGTGCCTCTTCTCCTAACTCTTGATTCTGCTCTATTAGTTCTTTCTTCTGCTGTAATCTGTGTCTTTGTAGTTAAGTCTTTTTACTGGTTTTGTCTACTACTGTCTGTTAAACATTGTTTCTTGTTCTTTGTTTCACCTATTTGTAAAGTGACCTTGAGTTTGAGAAAGGAGCTATATAAATAACAATACTTATTATTATTATTATTATTATTATTATAGTGTTCCTATGTAAGGTCAATGAAAGCTAGTAGCCAACTAGCAACATTTTCCAAAAATGAGCTCAATCTCTTCATTTTGTGCTCGCTTTAGGGGCCGTCAGGGTCCTCTTTTGGTTTTATGACTGTAAACTGGACCATTGAATACAGCACTGACGAGCGGGTGAGTACAAATGGGGCTAGGCAGGCGCTCCATGCTGGGGCAGAACTATAAACCACATTTTACCAAAGAAAGCATGTTTTCATCAATGATTTTACACCAAACCTAGAGATCATCCTGTCAAATTTAACATTTACCAGAAAATGCTGCAGCAGATTATATAACACTCCATAAGCCCACATAAAGTTAAACAACTAATATTAGCACATGGTAGCAGCTCAATACACCCGTTGCCATGAATCAGTAAACCAGGTCAGAGGTCACCGGTCTCATCTGCAATTCCGAAATTCATCTAATTCTACATGTATGATCATTTGGTCTCAAACAACTGAGTTAGATGAGCTGTTCTCCAACCAATCTGGAACGAAAAGCTGCAGCCACGCCGAGCTTTGCAGGTTAAGTTTGGACCGTGGAAATGAACATGATAACCAATATTTTGTTTGATTTCAATGCTTCATTTTAGCCTGCAAAGATTCTCCCAGGTCAGCCAGACCACTAGGGGCACTATTGTGCTCATAGGCTATAAAGTAGCATCAGCAGTTGGCTAACCTATTAACCTGTTAACCTGTTGGCTAAGACTGACATTAAATTTTTGTTCAATTCAAGTACTTAAACTCCATTTAAGGTAAACGAGGGATTTCAATAAGCAAAGATCTTTCTTTACAGGTTAGCCAGCTACTGATATATATATCTACTATGGCTTACCATACCAATCAAAATACCTGTCGACTTCCATAATCCTCATTGATGAATTCTGATGCTCACTATTGTACTTGCTCACCAATAAAACATGATTAGCAAACAAGCTAATGATGCCTTTGATGTTGGAAATGGGCGGCTGAACATAGCTCCATCATTGCACCAAAACGGTATTTAACATGTGATGACTTCAGCTTTGTTTTACATTCATGAATGACTATTTGGAACGTGTCCTAACACACGTCAAGGGGGTTCAAACCCAGCCCTCCCCCACTACGTCTTTGGACCCCGGACTGCACTGACCTACACGCCTGGTCGGCTGCCTGGATAATGTTTTTCTGTCGTGATGTATTGTTGGCATGACTTGATGGACTCAGTCCTCCGAGAGGTCACCTAAACTTAACGAAAGTGGGGGAAAGGAGTGTTCTCTCACTGTAACTGGCACTGCCTGGCGTTGGCGCTTTGTCCTGACGATATGCAGACCTGACCTTAAGCGTTGGCACAGAACTCCTGGCTGCTTCCGATTGCTCCAGCAAAAAGTACAGTTCTCATTTTTCATCCTCCCTCCCTCTCTCCCAGCCTCTATCCCCCCCCCTTCTCTTTCCAGGTCTGAATTCTCTGCATGGAAATGCACCTATGAGAACGCCTGGGAACGCAGCTCAGTGTGAACGTCTCTATTTTTACAGTCTCTTGTCATGTGCAGTTTAGCTGAACGTTTGAAAACTATATGGGCGAGCGAAGAGATGCATTTTCTCAAGCCCTGTGATCACAGAACACAATTGGTTGATTGTTTTCCTCCCAACTTTCCATGGCAAAGGGGAACACCTCTCTCTCTCTCCCTCTCTCTCTTTCTAGGCACTCAAGCCAAATGCGAGAACATGAGGGCAAAGAAAAAAGTTGGTAAGGCTGTTTTGTTGCATGAGCAAGCAAGATCTGAGAGCAAAGCGTGGGTATCAGCGCCCCCTGTAGGCCACTCTTTGCAAAAAGGTATCATTGACGGTCTTGCAGCAGTGCACTCTTCTGCTTGAAACAGTTTGGACTAATGTGAGGTGAAAACAAATGATCACAAGTAAAATGATAACTTTTGTTTTAGTAATTTAATATTAAAGTGTTCATTAATATGAACAATGTAGTTATGTATTCATAAGCATAAGTAGGAAAACAGGATTATTCTTCTTACTGTTCTGATTCTATCCTAAAGCATTCTATCCCAAAGACTGTGAGTTATAGAAACAGCAAATTTGGTGGAAAGGTGCTGTATGCCCACCACTACTCAGGCACAGCAGGGGACCCACATACACCTGATGGTGGCGCTACAGCGAAGCTGTTTGTGTTTGGGTAAATAGTTCCTAAACCGTAAGGCTTAGAGACAAAAATTTTTGTTCATTTTACTTATTCATAGAAATCAAACTAAACTGCAATTTGAACTATTCAGCTCCTCCCAAAAAAATGAATACATTTTGCATGTACTTGTCCTCACACTTATTACTTGCGTATTTTTTCTATATATGAAAAAAAAACTCTTCTCTCCACTCTTGTCCATGTTTTTGATAACTTTGTACTAACCTCTGACTTTTTTCTTTTGACAGGGTTTGCTAAGGTGTACCTTAGCTAGCAGTAACTTACATGTTGATGTGAGTCTAGCTTTACAGGTATGATAAGCACGTCGCTCTGGATAAGAGCATTTGCCAAATGCTGTAACTGCAATTGTAATTCTGGTATCAAAACAAAAACAAAAAAATAAGCGTCTGAATATTAATAAATATTAAAAACATATTGTAATGGATAAACAATATGGCTGCAGTATGCTAATTAAAATTTTAAACTTGGAGCGTAGCTGACTAAAACAACTAAAACTTGTGAACACTTTGTTTTATCCTCGTGAAGCTTAATATGCTACTATGTTATCTAATTTTGAGGTAGCATTACCACTTTGGTGCAAATACATCAATAGGAGGCACTCTATATGAGCTGAAATTTTGCATGCTGCCTCCTTGAGCGAATCTGTAAGTGAAAAATATAGTCGCTATCAAACATTCAGCTTTCAGCAGGCATTTGACAGACGGTCTTAACATTGGTCAATTGTTATGAAATATGAATGCCATGTCCACATTTAGGTTTTTAATATAATTTTAATCTACCTTTTAATATAACTGGACAGCATTCGGCCTCAAGGTGGTGCTACAACACAGCATACTTTTTGGCCTTAAGCTCCTGCAACCAAGTATTTTGTTGTGTAAAGTGTAAAGTGTCCATTTGTCAAATGTGAACACACCACAGCACGCAGTGTGTGTTGTATGTTATACTTAAGAACAATGAACCTCCTCCGACTTGATTTTGAGCAACTTTGCACAACATGCAAAACCTGTTTTTTCCAGCTAGTCACTGTGTTTTTGCCTAGAACTTGTGATTGCTTCCACTGATTCTTATTAAACTTAATATGCTTTTACAGGACACGTTTTTAAGGTAGTCCACCAAGTTTGATGCCAATTAGTCTATAGGGGGTGCTATAAATAACTGTTTATCAGCCAGTGCTGGACCAATGGAGCCAAAACTTTGCATGATGCCTCTTTGAGCTACTCTATATGAGTGACGCAAATTATGATTAATAGCAGAAACACAATAATCACAATCATCTCCATTCCTTCTCCATTCCTTCACCCCATGAATGTATGTTGCAGGGGAACAAATGTACCAGAGACAGCACTGTTGCTGGAGTTTTTAAACACTGTGGCCATTTATTGTCCACTCAGACACACCTTGTTGGTCCACCTTGGACATAAGGTTCATCTGTTGTTGCACAGTTTGTGTTATCCGCTACTTCTTCACAGGACCACAACCCACATAATACCTACTAAATGGTGGTCCTGTGGGTGTCTAGACCATTGATGAACATGGTAAAGGGGGTCTAACAAACTCAAAGAAACAGAAGGACTTAAAACTGTAGAGCTACAAAGACCTGTATAGTAGATGGCCTGATGAAAATCAGTTGTAGTTACAAGGTTAGGTGGACATATAACTGTGTAACTCCCCCCGTCACAAACTCACAAAATAATCTGTATGATAACCTGTGCAATATTTTATGTGCAATATTTTATTATGTTCAATAGTCTTACCATGTGAAATATCACTACTTATGTCAATATTATTATCTACTACTGATCTCTATTACCGTGGAGTAATGGACTGGAGAACAGACTCCTAACCACCATTTGTGTTACTAGTAAATCATTTAACTGTGA
The DNA here is from genome assembly GCA_037974445.1 of Brycinus macrolepidotus. Taxonomy (NCBI): domain Eukaryota; kingdom Metazoa; phylum Chordata; class Actinopteri; order Characiformes; family Alestidae; genus Brycinus; species Brycinus macrolepidotus. Next base: position 6,451 of record JBBPCZ010172759.1, read on the forward strand.
GTTATTTATCTATAGTATTGATGCCCCAGAATTTTGTGTTTTATTTGCCTTTTACTTTAGACTTGTTTGAGTTGACAGACCTCCATAGTTAAGTATCTTCCACAAATTCAAACTCTGCCAGAAAATAAAAGCTTAGAAGCACAGTCAGTCCAACTTTGGTTAAGGATTATAAAATCGGTCATTTCTGAGGCCTAACCCTCCTTTCATTACAGACCTTTCAATTAGATCAACAGTATAGTGTATTTAGTACAAAGCATTTTCAGAGTATTTTCTGAAGAGTTTTATTTTGACTATATTTTATTATTTTATTCTTGTCTTTGTGTCTCTGTGTGTCTGTGCAGTCATAGCATAAGCAATTTCTTCCGGGATCAATAAAGTTTTATGATTCTGATAATGAATTGACCAGTGGGTGTACATTGGGGAACATGTTAGATTTTATTTCTAATTCAAACATACACATTTAACAGCAGCATTTTCGTTTCATACCTGGGCCCTCTGCATGAGACGAGAAACATCTTCATTAGTGTTTTATTTACCCTCACCTCCTCCTCTTTCTAAATCTCTCTTTCGCTCCCTCTTGCCCTCTCCAGGCACTTTCATGCTCGTGCAGCCCTTGAACACATCCCCGCAGCCGACTCATTTGCAGAATCCTAATAGAGCTCTCAAGAACCTGGACACATCTTCTCAGGCTCCCGCACTACAGAAAAGTCCCAAATCTCCAAATGAGATATTTGCAGTAAGGCCCGTGACCCCGGCTTACCCGGAGAGGGGTGGTTGTGTTTGAGGTCGATTACGCATCCGGCGATCAACTTTTCTTCTTTCAAAGCCTAAATCTGGGCTTAAGGCTTCTCTGCATAAACAGAGCGGGATGGGGATGACGCGACGATCCGGAAAGGGAAAAGACGACGTCCTTGAAACGGCACCTCCCTCGCCTCTATAAAAAGTGCATTTTGGAATTAGGTTCAGATGAAAGCCCTTGTAAAGCTGTAGAGGATGTAATGAAATTAATATTCTCGGATGGAGAAGCAGCAGCTGTTTTGTGTGAATGGACGGTCAAGAGAGCTTGTCATTATATTTTTGCAATTATAGCTTGCGATTACTTGCGATTATGGACTAATTTGCACCAAACTTGGTGGTCTACCTTAAAAGCGTATCCTGTACAAGCATATTAACCCTTAGAACTGAGAGTGTATCAGTAAAATCTGATTTCAGTAAATATAAATGGTGTAAAACAGTCTAAAACTGGTATTGCTCTTTCTCTTGGCGCTCCACCGCTCGGCCGCTCTCCAGACCCCCTCCCTCTGCGGATTTTCCCCACCCACTTGTGGGCGGAGACCATCCTGAAAGTTTTCCCAGGGTCAAAGATCTTGTGTTTTTTCTGTTTGTTTCTGAAACCTAAAATAAAAGAAATTTGTTCATTTTTGTTCTTTATGTTCATTTGCGTGTGAAACCATGTTTAAACCCCGTTTTTTTCTTATTACGTGTTTTTAAATTATAATAACTTTGGTTCTATGTGACAGTATGATGTCTGACACCCCGAGCACCAACATAAACCGGGGGAACTTCCATATGAGGAGCTGTTCAGCCATATGAAGACAATTTACATTTTGTTGCACTTCCGGCATGGTTCTGTGACGCTCGGGTTCTAAGTGTTAAGTGTGAGAAGAATTAGTGAAAGTAAGCGAAAACATAATGGCTATCTCTCTCAAATGTTCATTTATACAAGCAGGTGAGAGTGCGAGAGACAGAGAAGCAAAAGGGAGAGAGAGAGAGAGAGAGAGACAGAGAGAGAAAGAGAGAGAGCCGGTACCACGGAACCAAAGAAAGGGCAAGGGTTCATATGGGAACTGCAGATGGAATATAGCTGAAGTGGAAAATAGGAATATGCGCAGGAGGGGTAAATAATTCATTCTCAAATATGGGTGGGCCTTCTTTCTGCTGAACACACACTCCACACTTTACCCTCTGATCTTTCTGCAGATGCTGGATTATACCAAGGGTCCTCAATCAAGTCCGGGTGACCTCATTCGCTGTGCATTTTTGTGTTTTTTCTCCACTCTTCACACTTGTCCCGGCTCACGAGGTGCTTGTTAAATGTGAAAGAGATGAATCAGGTGAAACAAACCTTCCCAAACAGCTGTTCTCCATCTTTACAACCTCAGTGTGCTTCAACATGGAGGACTTTACAAGTTGGAAAAGACCAGCTGATGAGCGCATGAAGGTAGCCTGTTTTTCCACTATGCAGAATTTGCATTTACATTTACAGCATTTGGCAGATGCTCTTATCCAGAGAGAAATTCACGGGTGCTTTATAGTCCACAAGAAACTATGTCCCTCACACCAGTAAACACAGACTTACAATTAAGAACTGCTAGTAGACTAAGATTCTACCAGAGATAGAGTTAATCCTCCACCAGAACCTTCTCAGATCACACAGTGAGGAACCACCAGAACCCTCTCAGATCTCACAGTGAGGAACCACCAGAACCCTCTCAGATCTCACAGCGAGGAACCACCAGAACCCTCTCAAATCTCACACACAGAAGCCATTTGCTAATGGCCTTACTGGGCCAGCTGTTTAGTTGTAACGCTAACTCCTGTAAAATCTAGCCTGGTTTCTCCATCATCCTGTGCTGGGACAGAACACACAGTCTCTCATAGGCACCTTTTTGTCTGTGTCCTGTGCCAACGTCCAGCCACACACAAGCAGCTCTTTCAGCCAGGACCCCCCCCCTCAGCCCTGAATGAACTTAAATAAATCTAGCACACGTGAGCCCAGGCTGCCCCCTCTTTATCCAGGACAGAGGGAAATAAATACCCGAGCGGAGACCGAGCCCTGCTCCACTGGGGGTTGGACAGAGAGAGAGAGAGAGAGAGAGAGAGAGAGGCTGGAACAGAATCCCATCTGAGCTGGAGAAGGGAGGCCCCCCTCAGATCTCCTGAAAATCCCCCAGCTTTGTTTACCGCCTCTCCCCAGCTCAGATTGGGAAAATATACACCTCGTCCGTCGCAGACTCCCCCGTGGGCTTCCACGACTCTCTGAGAACAGGTCTCATTACCCTCATCTGCTCGCTCCCGCGCCCCGCCAGCACCTGCTGTCCACCCGCCTCGCCTCCCCTCACCCTGACTCTACACAAAAATTGGGACATAAATATTCCACAGCTTTCCAATTCCATACCTTCATGAGTTTATTATATTTGGATTTGTATAGTGGTGTGTCTGTCCGAGGCCCAACACAGTAACCCGACCTGAGAGCCAGACGCAAATCACTGAAATGTACCTGCCCTGTGGATCCGTCTGTGTGACCTGTTAGCAACAGTGATAAAAGCATGTTGCCTTCTTTTATTCATCATTTCTTACTCATAGCCCATCAAAAGGTGCAGAAAATTCTGTGCAAAGTGCAGACTTTCGATCAAAATCACATCTGTCGTAAGTAGAAGAGGAAGATGCATGGATCTAAGGAAAATTCAACAAGCAGCAAACTGATAAAAGCAACAGCAAAATGGAAAGAACCAGTTCCCTCCACTGTAACAAGAATCCATGATGCTTTAAGTAAGCGATATAGAAGATGGATGGATCTATGGATAAATCAATAATAAAAGCAACAGCAAAATGGAAAGATCCTTTTTCCCTCCACTGCAATAAAATCCATGAGCTGCATGAACAACAATCGTGAGAGGCTTCAATCAAGGGACCACTGTGTTTATGAGATATAAACACAGTCAAATGTTCATATATACACCACTTTATATTGTGTGAAAAATCCATAATGAATGGTCCAAAATTACATGGGGAAAAACAATTTTTTACTTTTTCATTAACATCCATTATAAGTTACAGATATTTCTTCTTTGTCCTGAAAAGTTGCTGTTTTAGAGAAATGAGGTTTTAGTCTGACTGCAACGATGAGATACTGTCATTGAGTGGGACATGCAGCTGCATGCTGTTGCTCTTCCTAGACATTAGTGATGATGGTCAGGATCACAGGCACATTTGAACTCTGGAGCTTATTTTTTTTTTTTCCACTCATACATCTACAATAAAATGCCATGCTTTTAAAAGGGAAAAAATCTTTCCTTAGAGTCAAATTTGAACAAATAAGACAAATTGGATTCGCATTTAACCATTTGACAGCCATAGCAAATACATTTAAATGTTATAGCAAAATGACAGCAATAGCTCTAGAAAAGGAGGTTGAGGCATATGGAAGAGCAGCAGCCCCTTTTCCCACCATTAGATCAGTGAAAAAAAGGAAAAATGTTATCATAAACTCCAAAAATTCAAGGTCCAGAGCTCTGCCGATAATGAGGCTTCTCCATACTGTCCTGCAGGCCGCACCGCTGCAGATAGGATGATCAGGAAATCTTTGCTTAGAGCTGAATTAATTGACCGTACTGATGCCTTTCATTCCAGCCCGTGGAGTGCCTGAGATGGCCTTAAAGAACAATGGCAATGTAATCCAAGCCCCGGGATGCCTGCAGGTCCCAGTGTTGAAATGTGCTGCTGGCCCACTTTACCCCACCGACCGAGCGGATGAACAAGTGGAGGCTTTGTTTGAGAGAGAAAGAGAGTAAGAGAAACGGAGAACGAAGAGGGAGACATGGAGAGGGGTCAGTATGTCACATTGAAGAAATACTTCACCTAAAAGTGCTATCTGGGTTAACGTGAATGAATCAGTCTCCAGGTTTATTGGCATAATGCTAACTGGGTTCTGCTAGCTGTCAGAGTAGGCCTTTCTTCAAAGACTTGTACTGGGTTTGCAGTTTTGTGGTGAGCTGTAAACTGTTTTTACAGCAGGGGGTTCTCGCCCCCTCACTTTTGCCCCTCATTGCTCGCTAGCAGCTCAAAGCAGATAATAATAATAATAATAATAATAATAATAACAATAACAATTGTTATTTATATAGTGCCTTTCTCAAACTCAAGGTCGCTTTACAAATAGTTAAGACACAGAACAAAAAACAGTGTTTAACAGACAGTAGTAGACAAAAATATTAAAATTCAACAGATCAAATTATAACAACACAGATTAGAGTTGCAAGAAAGAACAAACAGAGCAGAATCAAGAGTTAGAAGAAGTTAAAGATACGTTTTCAATTGGGTCTTAAAAAAAGCAAATATTCTGAGGGAGGGAATTCCAAAGTTTGGGAGATCTACCACCCACAGAAGACAGATAAATTACATATATCTGAGTCAAACATCATTCCACCACCAGAAGACGACTAGGGGGCCACTCACCAAGCTGTGATGATGATATCCTCAGGAATGATGCAATGTTATCAATTTTATGATTTTTTAAAATTATGATTCCATCCCATTATCAAAAACTAAGACAATTTGATAAATGTGTGCTGAGGAAATTCCATTCATAAGCAATAAAGCATTAAATTGCAATTAAGTGGTGAATATGTGATGCATGCATATAGTACTGAAATTTTGCTAGTCAAACAGTCAATTTCCAGAGGTGGAAAATACCTCATTACTGCTTAACTGTATTTGTTATTTGTATATGAGTTTTATTGAAATTGAATACTTGGTAAACAATTACATCCAACTAACAACAACACACTTTTACTCTTTACATTTTCATTTAGATTTTCAAAGTACTTGTTACAAATCTCAAATCTTCTTTTTCTCTTGCCAATCGGTTGAATTTGTGTCCATTTTAATTGTTACTTTTTATATTAAAATGGGCCAGCCAAAACTTACATTTATAGTAATATTTAGTATTTATATATACAGGGGGTCCTCGGGTTACGACACAGTTCCATTCCTACGACATCGATGTAACCCATATTTTGGTGTAAGTCGAAACACACCCTAGCCTAAGTCACTTACCTATCCTAAGACCGTTGTAAAATCATAATCTAGAACATAAAAACGCAACTAAGCCACAGAAAAAGGAAAAGGACGCCAACTCCCTCACTTATATGCCGCGTTACTGCGTATTCTTCCGCCGCGTGCAAACAAACTAGTTCACCCACATAGTACATAAGTGCGATGCTAACGGTGTAAGCTGAAACACTCACATCTCAATTTTTATGGGAGTGAGCATCGTAAACTCGAAACGTTGTATGTTGAGACTGTCGTAACACGAGGACCCCCTGTAGTATTTATATGATATATAGTTATTGTTACTACTATACATAACATTGACTTCCAAAAATTGACTTCCACATCATCAGAACGTTGATTTCCCTTTAAACTAGAAAATTTCTTGCAGGAACTACTTTGGCACCACAATACAAGGTGAGTAGGCATGTTCACGATAGATGTAGTCATGGTTAAGTTTTTCATTTTGGGCCAGAGTGTCCCTTTAAAATGTCCAATCAAATTCCAACCCTTTCAATGGAAAATGGAACTGTCCACAACTACCCCATGCTATTTTGTCCCAGTGTAAAAACTAGTACCTCTAAATTTGGATAAAAAATACACTTTTACTGAATATCGACACTTTTTGAGCATATTTTTCCACTTTTAACTGGGTAAGATTTTGACTCAATACCCATGTTTTCACTTAAGTCTTTTTTAATTAAGTGATTAATTTATTTTTCCACCCTCGTCCCTGTGCAGCTGTTCATCTTCGCACAAGCCAAACAAGTCATGGAGATGCACACAAGGCTCCTTGTTTGGATGAAAATAGAAGATTTAAGCCCATATGTCCACTGTTAGGCTAATCAAAACATTAGTTTGGCAGTTAATTCTCCTTATTATGATTTTCAGCTTTTTGTATTTTCCTTCTTTGCAGTGCAGACTTTGGTGTAGTGCTGGAAAAGCTGCTGTGAGTTTAATCATGTTTTCAAAGACACTATAGTGCAAAAGCAGCCCAAGCCAAGTAGAGGGACTTGGCGGAGGCCACCCCCCCCCCCCCCCCACCAGTCGTGTTTGGTATTCCATCATGCAACAGAGCGGCAGAGAGCCATGTGGAGCCAGTTAGACAGTGCAGCTTCAGTTTCACTCCCAGCTGCTATTGTTTTGCTCCACTGTTTCTCATGTCACAATGTTTGTGCCGGAGCTGCATTAATATTTTTCTAACACATCAGAATGGCGTCTCGACTGGATGGCATTCTGATCCCCTCGCTCGGGGGGCACCGTGACATTTAACACACATGAATGTACATAACATTTATGATAGAAACTCCAACCGTTTGGCCTTTTTTGACCATAAGGCAGTGTTGCATAATTTCACTCTAATTCCAGAGGTGGGTAGCAACCAGTTCCATGCACTGTAACACAGTACTGAACTACATGTATGATAACACTTTGTTCTGAATTTGTGTTTTATACATAATTTTGCATGCTGAAATTTAAATTTGCAATCAGTTTTGCATTGCTTGAATAATTAAGGTGATTAATACTTAAAAAAATTAAAAACGCTTGTATAATATTGTGTAGGTTTCCCCAGTGCCAGCAAAACAGCCTTGATCTGACGAGGCCTGGACTCCGAAGGTTCTGTGGTTCTGCACCAGCAGCAGAACCTGCAGGTTGGTCTCAGTGGATCAGACTAGTTTGTCTCGCACGTCCCACAGATGCTGGGGAATCTGGAGGCAAAGCCAACGCCTTAAATTCTTTGTGCTGTTCTTCAAAACTTTCCTGAACAATGCAACGAAAATGAAATAAAGAAAGACATAAGAAAGGAAGTGAAGACAGAAAGAAAATAAAAAAGAAATAATTCAAGAAAGAAAGAAAGAAAGAATGAAAGAACGAAAGTAGAAATAACAGAATAAAAGTTGATTTGCATTTCCTGAAGAAAACACAGAAAGAAAAAGAAAGAAAGAAAGAAAGAAACAAACAAACAAACAAAGGAGGGAAGAAAGGAAGAAAGAAAGAACTGAAGACAGAATGAAAAAATAAAGAGCAACAAAAACGACAGAAAGAAAGAAAGAAAGAAAGAAAGAAAGGAAATTTTAAAAGAAATAATTCAACAAAGAAAGAAAGAATGAAAGAAAGAAAGTAGAAATGACAGAAAGAAAGAAAGTAAGAAAGGTGTGATAGAAAAGGAAGAAAGAAGCAAAGACAGAAGAAAAGAAAAAAGAAAATAGGGTGCAATGCAAATAAAGAATGAAAAAAGTGAAGACAGAAAGAAAATAAAAAATAAAAAATAGAAAAAGAAAGAAAGAAAGTAGCAATGACAGAAAGAAAAAAGTAAAAAAAACAAGAAAGATAGAAAGAAAGAAAAAAGAAAGAAAGAAAGAAAGTAGCAGTGACAGAAAGGAAAAAAGTAAGAAAGATAAAAAAAGAATGATACAAAGACAGAAGGAAAGAAAGAAAAAGGAACAAAAGAAAGAAAGAAAGTAGCAGTGACAGAAAGGAAAAAGTAAGAAAGATAAATAAAGAATGATACAAAGACAGAAGGAAAGAAAAAGGAAAGTAGGGAGAAACAAAGACAGACAGAAAGAAAAAGAAAGAAAGAAAGAAAGAAAGAAAGAAAGAAAGAAAGAATTGAAGACAGAAAGAATGAAAGAAAGAGTAATAAAGATAGAAAGAAAGAAGAAGAAAGAAAATGAAGAAAGAAGAACAAGAAAAAGAAAGAAAGAAAATGAGAGAAAGAAAAAAGAGAAAGAAAGAAAGAAAAAAGAACAAAAGAAAGAAAGAAAGAAAATGAGAAAGAAATAATGAAAGCAAAAGAGAAAGATAGAAAGAAAGATAGAAAACTAGGAAAAAAGTATGTTAAAGTACTGGTAAAGTTGGTATTTTTTCAGTGTTGGGGATAAAATTGTACCACACTCATGGCCCTTGCCCTCCTAAAGCTCCTCTAGCTCTCACACTGTCCTGAAACTTCAGTGTTTTCTTAAATTGTAAGTCGCTCTGGATAAAAGCGTCTGACAAAAGGGTGTAATGTAGTGTGATGTTATGTAAATATCTATGGACGGGCGCATCTGTGTTAAATATGAATCATTAAACAACAAAAAAATGATGAAAGTGAGTGCGAGATAAAGCCCAGGCTGAAACGCCCCAAATAGATGATCAAGTAATTAGCAACTTTGTGCAAAACGGGAGCACAAAAGGTTCCCGCGTTCTGAATGCGGCGAGTGTCCGGCGGTTAATGCGTTTACGCCTCGGTTCGGGACAGTAATTCACACTGGCAGAGAGAAATGTGTAACGTAGTGCCATGACAAACGGAAGTGACAGGCACCAATAAAGGTTAGAGAGAACCGGGAGCCGAAGAGAAGTCACTCGGGCTCCATTCTGCCTCTCTCTCTCTCTTACACTCTCTCTGTCTCTCTGTCTCTCTCTCTTCCTCTTTCTCTCTCTCTCTCTGTCTCTGTCTCTGTCTCTCTCTTCCTCTCTCTCTTTACTGGTGGCTCAGTATCTGCCCCTTTCCTGCTCTTCCAGCCGTTCGGGGTTAAAAAGTCTCCGCTCGTTGATCATGAGGACCCCCGGCTACATCTGCTTCATGTTTACAGTTTTTTTTTTTTACTTTGTGAAAAATGAATCTCTCGGCTACTCTAGTGTGACTTCGAGGTCGACCTTAAACTCGAAAGAACGACCTGCCAAACTCTACTGTACACCACATACACTACCAGTCAAAAGTTTTTCTACACTTGCATGTTACTCACTTAATATTTACTAAAAATACACTCAATTTTATTTACTAATGAGAATAAAGTTCAGTGCAGAAATTCTGGAATTCCACTTTCAAATTGAGCTCTGTACGTTAATAATCAGGAAAAAAAATACTGTTCGATAAATAGGTGGTTAAAAAGTGCATAAATACAGTACTGCGCAAAAGTCTAGCTTGTTGGTGCAAAAATACTATTTTCTGTCTGTTAGACCGTCCAATCTTTGACATATTGAGTAGATTAAATGAAAGAAATGCAAACAACTGTTTTACTGTGACAGGCTGCGATATGTCTAAAGATGCAAGGAGCCTAGATAAAGGAGTTCCAACCACTCAGCATTCAGCACCACCAGTATACTGATCACCGCCT
>JBBPCZ010172831.1:0-16375 GCA_037974445.1 Brycinus macrolepidotus
TGCTCTCAGGCAGCTTTTTTGTCTTCACCATTGCAAACCTTTAGTTAATTTTTACACATTAAAACCATTATTCAGTTAATTCAGGTCATGTGAACACTGAAAGTTAAACACAGATTAGTGTTATTTGTTTTGTTTGAGAAACTTGTTTAAATTCAATATGAATTTTCTGTCTGGATTTTTTTTTATTTCACTATAGAAACAGTATTTTTTCATTGTTTTTGTTTAACTTTGGAGATTTCACGTATTCTGTATTCTGATCATCCAAAATTGGTTAATTTGCATTCATTTTTAAAGATATTCTAAATTTTGTACAGGACTGTGTGAGGATAAGCAGTTGTAGAACATGATTATAACGTATCCTCTGTCCATGTATCCTAGTTTGTTCTTACAAGGAAACATTCTTCTCAGGAACATAAGGTGGTTCTTCAGCTTAATGGGAGAGACACTCTTGGTCATCCTCTCGGATGCCATGTAGTACCTGGATCAACAGAAAAACAAAACCTGTAGCTATGTTTACTCATGTGCACTGCATGGCCAAAAGTGTGCAGAAGTGTCTTTAACTCAAATACTAAAAGCGCATTGATTTGTGGCTCACCAACAAACACCATCAAGAACAAACTGCAATTTAATGCAGCATCACTGGATAGGATCTAACAGGTACCATCACTGTTGTGGTTCGTGAAGCTACAAGACCAAAAAGGCCATAAAAACATTGTCAAATAACATCTGTACTGAGAAGCCATGTGAGGAACAATGATATCAGCAGTTAGTCTTTAAGTTACGCTTTCACCAGGGGCAGCTGGTGGCCTGGTGATTAGGGAGTTGCCCCTGTGATGGGAGGGTTGTGGGTTCAAATCCCAGGACTGCTAGTGGCACCACTGAGGTACCCTTGAGCAAGATACCTTCCCCACACACTGCTCCCTGGGTGCTGCGCTGTTGCTGGCAGCCCACTGCTTCACTTGGTGAATGGGTTAAATGCAGAGAAAGAATTTCACATTTTTCACACTGTGTGCTGTGGTGTGTTTACACATGACCATAAGGGGCCACTTTACTTTACTTCTAGGGTTATGAAAAACCACTCAGTCCTGATCAAAATTATTGGCACCCCTGAATTATAAGTACAACATTTAGAATATCTTCAGAAATAAATGCAAACAAACCAATTTAGTATAATCAGAACATTTTAATGAAATATTTAAAGTGATTGAGGGGGAAAAAAACAAAAAATAAAGTTTCTTTTTCACAGTGGTAAAGACAAAAGAGATCATCAGAATGCTATTATCAAACAACAAAAAAGGCTACAAGGCAACTTCTCAGATGTCATGAAGTATCTGGACCAACAGTAAAAACAAAAACCCATGTGCTCTACATGGCCAAAAGTGTGTGGACGCCTTCCTAATTAATGAGTTATGGTGTTTCAGCCGCACCCACTGCTGACATGCACGTACCAATGCAATTCCCAAACACTGGCAGAACAATGGGTTGTACTGAAGAGCAGAAATGTGGCACTGTCATAGGATGCCACCTTTGCCAATTCATGAACTTGCTGGATCTCCCCTCGTCAATTGGTGGTGCTATTGTAGTTAAATAGAGTCACAGAGCAGTAGACCATGCAAACTCACAGAGTGGGCCAAATTTCCTCAGACACACTCCAAAATGTTGTGGGAAGCTTTCCAAGAGGCATGGAGGCTGTTATAGCTGCAAGGAGGGATCCAACTCCATCTTAATGCCCATGGTTTTGAAATGGGATATTCGACAAGCTCATATAGGTGTGATAGTCAGGTGTCTACATACTTTTGGCCATATAGTGTCTAAAACTTAGCCAGATGGAAACCTTAATTTTGACACGTGTGGAATAATGCAACAACGCCTTTGGTCAGTATACTTGTTTTTGTTAGTTATACAAGTTTTATACATGATTCAAAATAATACAATGACTAAATTAATTCAAATCTTCAGCTGGACCATTTTTCAAGACTGTGAGTTTGTCTCCACCTAGTGGTGTTTCAGGCTTTTGAGTTTCTCTCATGTCTCTAATTCAGCTGATGAGGATAAACAGAGTCAACACCAGTCTCAGCCATTGTGTGTAATGACGTTCGGTGTCACCGTTGATAGAAAATTGAAATTTTGATAGGAATATGACTTCATGCCTCTCAATGGCTTGTCAGGGCATGCCATGATGAATATAATGTTTTAAAATAAGATGATCATCAAAAACAAAACAAGTACAGTATTAGGAACCAGTAAATAGTACAGAAAAAAGACATCAACAAAATATTTGTAATTGACCAAGATTCATTTCTGACTTGAGCATCTCGTCTTTTACAGACAACATTGCAGGTACCAGTTCACACTAAAATCTGTACTGAATTTAACTAATCCACTGGCTCATCCCACCCTCAGCCCTGCTTACAGTTGTAACAGTTGAAGCACTAGAACTCTAAGTTCATAGTACACAGAGCTCACCCTTGACAGAATTCTTCTGGGTGGGTGGCTTTTCACTGACTATGATGTCAAACCCGACGGTGTCGTCCTACACACTTTGCAGCTGATCTTTGTCTAAGTCCAAGGATCTGATGTCTTTCCCTTTTTTCTGATCCTTTATGGTGGGTATCTCAGCTCTATAATTGCTCACCCAGCATGAGCTTGAATCCTCCTTTACTGCATAGCTCCACCAGGTCTGATGTCCGTGGGCACAGATGTTAAACAGTCATTATGGTGTTAGTTACCAGTGCTCTGATGTGGGGAATATCCTCAGCATTTCTTTGCAAATCTGGCACAACAAGGGGAAGAAATAGCTCCATACGAGACATGGTGGTCTAACAGATCCTGTTCAGTGTCTCCTGGCCACAACAAAAAGCACAGGGCAACTATGTTTGACTGATATCTGCCATAAGGGCAATGGGTTCTAGAGTAAACCTAAGCAGGACTGATGCTGAAAATAAAAGGCTCTTGCTTTGAGTTATTCCATTTCCTGAAGGACAAGTTAAGAGTATCATGCACATCTATTAGTGAGACTGACTTATTTGCAGTTCTGAAGAACTTTTTATCCTCAATTAACAATTTGTCCTTTCATTGAAATCATGACTTAACTGATTAATCAGCAACTCTTCTGGGTTTACAACAGAGATTCTGTTTACTGTCATTGTACAGTCATTGTAGGCACTCCACTCTCCACCACTTTAGGGCCCATTGACTGACCATCCCACTTGGGTCTTCACTGCATAGGGTCCCTCACCCTGACTGTTTATAATTTCTTGACCACATATATTACACAAGGGTGCCCACGTACTCATGACATGTTTGGTCATCACATCAATTAACGACTCTTTGAGTATCATGGTGGTTTAATGTAACTGGAATATTACGTACTCACGTTTTGTATTGCACTGTTCTGTATGTCTTAGCACAATCTTGTTTTTGTTATTTGCACTATGTGTTCTGTTATTTGTGTCTTGTTATTTGCACTATATGTCGTACACTGTGGACCCAGAGCTTTAATATTACTAATATTAATATTAATAACTAATAAGTAATGTTTAATATGACTAATATTACTTATTAGACAACTAATAATTCTTTCAAAGTGCTTCAAAGTTAATTCATTATTTTGCTGTCAAAACACAAATATCCTGTTTGGGGACAGCCTTTGTTATAGCTACACTTTGTATGCCCATGATTGCGGGACATTGTGACTGGAAAGTTTTTCATTTATCCTTTTTTATGCATTTTACTTTGCATAATTGGTCATAACAATCTAACAGAAACCCTGCCTCCCAGAGTTTCCAGTTCTCTACATTTCCAGTTCAGACCTAGTTTCGGTTGTTGGAGTTCTTCACTTACTTTCTGGATGGAGCCTTTGATTTGCTGAAAGTTGTCTTTGACTTGGTCATTTCTTTTCTTTCTGATACCCACTATGATGGCTGAGTGAAAAAGCATGTCCCTCTATTGTCCAAAATTTAAAAACTATTTATTACAAATAGTTACTGAATACAAGATTTTAATGAAAATGAGAATTGTCAAGATAAATTACATTTTGACTGAAACAAACAAGCAGGGGCGTCTCTGTGAAGTCAAAGATTGACTTTCTGTTCTAGCTGCTCTCTCCTGGTAGCATCACCTGCCTGTATCTCCAAATAGTCTGTCCATTCCAGCCACTAGATGGTGTTAACTGAGCAAAAAAGAGAACGAGACACTGCAAACCCGAAAATTATTTTTGGTTCTACACCACTCACTGTGATTAGCTCATTAGGAAACTGATATGTTTTGGCTGAGAGGATCACCTGATGATGGGAGACTCCATGGCTTCATAAATGCTTTATTCCAAGCTCTCTTTTCCAGTTCACGCCGGACCCTTCCAAACTGCTGACTACTACCTTCCACGTGGATGTTTCACTGGTACAGATTTATTGAATGATATACAACCTTGAGGACTGGTAAGTAGAGTGTGGATGTTTGGTATTACGTGGAGATATGTTTTTGACCTCATTTAAATGTGTATTTCCACATTAATAATAACTCGGCAATAATAATGTTACATCAGCACAGCCATTGCTAGTACAGTGGGTTAACAACAAAAAAACAAATTATGTTGTAATATATTTTATTGATATGGAAATTATGCACAGACACGTTATTTCAAGTCAGGGCCTTTTTTTGCATATACAATATTTACAAAGCTTGAGCATTTTGCCTACTTTTAGAGAAAAGACAAGAAACAATCTTCCATGCATTTGTCAATATGCTTTCACCTGGTCGTACTGATGGCTTTTCAAATAAATAAATGAATGAAATGAAACATGAAATTAAAATGAAACTTTCTATTTGGACTTCCTAACATGGTTTTATCTCCCTGCAGAGGTTTCAGTCTCCTACGGCAATAAAGTGACATGTCTTACCTTACCCTCGACCCTCAGGAGGCCCTTACTCCTGACCGCCTGAAGGAGAGCCTGATGGAGTGCAGGACTCAGCGGTGCAATGGCCATGGTGACTGTGTGACAGTAAACGGGTTGCCAGCATGTGAATGTATGCTTGGCTACATCGGGGATGCCTGTGAGCACACAGTCAACAGTGGTCTATCTGCCCCTCTCACTCTGGGGGTCCTGGCAGTCCTTTTTGGCTTAATCGTCCTGGCTTTCCTGTTGGCATACATTAGACGGAAAATAAAAGCAAGGACAAGGTATGATCTTGTTGGGGGAAAACCTTTAATTATTGTAGAACCTTTACATTAGGTGGAGGTTCTCTAAATGTTCTCTTTCTTTTAAGGTACTTCACTTACACATCATTTACAAGCATGATTCCTCATTATACACTTCAAATTTACACACAATGTCTTTCTGTATAAAAATATATTATTTAAAAATAACATACACCTGGTGTATCTTATTTTTAAATGATATATTTATATATAGAAAGAAATTTTGTGTAAATTTGAAGTGCATACTGAGGAATGTCTTGCAATATATAAATATATCATTTTAAAAATAAGATACACCTGGTGTCATTATTTAAGACGTAGGCATGTGCCGGAGCGGGAACCAAAACAGCCTAATGATCATTGGTCTAAATTTACATTGTCTGCCAGCTCTAAGCGAGAGAAAAAATGTGGTCTTACTAGTTAGGTAGGTGGGTTTAATAAACCTGGATAAATGTTATACAGCAAAGTACAGCAAATAACTTGATCACTGCAATTAGCAGTACTCTGCAGACTTCACACAGCAAATCAGGGTCACCAGGACTAGAAACGAGGAGAGCATCCCACCACAGCAGCCTCCATGACAGCCTTTCTGTATGGAAGGAAATGTCTAGGTTATTGTTATTTCTCTTGGTACTTACATTTTTGTACAAATGCAGCATTAACACGAGCATTTATTCACAGCTGCATTTTTAATGTGTAGGTCATTCCAAAGCTTGTATCAAGAGGGTGAAACAGCCAAGGTAAGGTTTGTCCTTCAGAGGAGGACTTCGGACAGTGAAAGTACAATAACTGTGGATACCGAAGAAAATACTGAAGAGTCTAGGAATCCCGCTATGGTGAGCCACTGTGGTTTTAAACCCTTCTTCTGTATGGTACAGTGCCAATGCCCTTGTAAGATCCAGCATTTGTGATTTGTAACATTCAGGAAAGTGACCATGAGGTTGGGTTTGTCGCTGCTTTGTAAAATCTAGATCCATCCAACAAGGCTTTTACATGTTTACGACTTTATTCAAGAACTTTATTCATTTATTTGATAATTATTTCTAGTAGTTCCAACCTTCCACCAATTACAGTGACCAGTAATTTACGACTATTCGCATATTTATAGACAGAGCACGATTGCCCACTTTGCCAGGAAAGCTTTCCCCTGGATCTTCTTCAGGTGCATGCAAGTACATGTGACGAGAGGTAGGCATGATTCTGGATGTAAAAATCCATTTTATTAAATGAAAAGGGGGCTCATGCAGATGTGAAACATTGATAATCTAGGTGTTTTTTTCTACTCTCCAAATTTTACACATGTTGAGAATCTATTTTATCTTTTTCCTTAAAGAAATAACATGTTAAACATGATCAAATGTATTGATTTTTTTTATTTTATTATGCAGACCTATGGCAAAAGCAGACAGTTTGGATGTGGCACAAAAAAGGGGTCAAAGGTGGGAAGTCAGTTAATCATATAAATGTGTTTGATAAAAAAAATGGTAAAAAACAGTAAATGGGATTATAAGTATTTATTCTTTTTCAGCCTTGAAGACATCTTGCAAAACATTGCTGACCAGGTGGACAAATCCAGAAAATTTTCAATCTGCGTCACCAGATCTTACCTCCTCCTGCATGGTCTTCAGGAATGGCAGCGACAAAACGAAAGTAGCCCAAAATGCTCCCTGCATGTTTCTTATGTGGGCGAGGCAGGTATAGACAGAGGAGCATTAAAGAAGGATTTCTTAACTGGTAAATTTTAAATTATTGATTTCTTTTAATATCTCTCAACCTGCCAGTAATCAATGTATAGTTCTGATAGAAGGTTTAGAGAATTTAATTACATTTATGAGGTGCTATCCATATTTGGAGACAACCTTATTGAGTTGTTTTAGTTGTGCTGTTCAAATATAATACACTTTGTAACAGACTTGTAATGCCAATTTCCTTTGGCAGACATGATATCTGGAATTGAAACACGTTTTTTCGAACCAAGCACTGACCAAAAAGGAAAGAATCCCATCTACTCAATAACTGCCCTTGACCAGTGTTACTTCAGGTATTAAATGTTCATTTTTACCAGTAAGAATATTGTTACTGGTATTCTGTGACTGACTTGATTATGTGCGCATATCCACAGGACTTTTGGGGAAATTTTTGCCGTGAGTTTGGCCCAAGGAGGCCCGTCGCCAAATTTTATGCGTGACTGGTGTTATACCTACCTTGCCACGGGAGATTTTGACCGACTGGTCTTTAACTCTGAAGATGTCACAGATCAAGAAACCAGAGAACTGATTAGCAAGGTACATGTGTGGTAAACATGGTTGTGGTCTAAATGTTAAATTCCACTTTGCTTTGGATATTTATTGCAATAGAGTGATGTTTCAGGTCACACGTGCCACAGCAGAAGAACTACCAAACCTTACTGATGACATATTATCCTGTGGATATACAGGTGTCATAAGCCTTGGCAACAAGGACCAAATTCTAAGGTTTGTGCATCGTTTCTGTTTAAATTCAGTAAAATTCTCATTCTCGTTAATGATCGCTTCCAGGTTATTATTTTAAAGGAGTTATCCAAATGTCAAGGCAGACGGTGCAAGTGTTTACATAAGAAGCACTTTTGTTTCAGAACTATTGTTTTACACTCTGTGGCTCGACTTCTTCCGATGCTTCAGCAGTTACGCAAAGGTTTGCAATTGTACAATCTTCAAAAGGCAATGGAGCTCAACACTGAGCTTTGCCGGCCCTTGTTTGTGCCACTTGAGGATAACAAGGTAAAAAAAATAATTTGTTCCTCCTAATAGCTGTCTTTTGTCACCTCTTATTAGGATGACGTGAAGCATATGTGAATAGTTTGTTGCGTTTTTGTCTCTGTTTGTTTATTTATGCCAGTGCTTGCACTTTCCTTTAAAGCCCGATGCACTCTTCATTATGGCAAACTGCAAACCGCACTTGAGTGAGAAAGGGACCATAAGATATACACTTGAAATGGACATTCTCAACAACTTCCAGCATTTTCTACAGGAGGTAGAAGACAATGGTAAGAGGCATCTTGGCAAGAAACAACCAAGGATACTTTTCTCTTGTTAGTGCTATCAATAGTGTAAGATAAGATACACTGTAAGATAAGATACACTAAATATATATATATATATATATTTAGTTGTGGGTGTGTGTATATGTATGTATGTGCACAGTAACAAAGCTTGTTTTGAATGTCATGAATTTAATGAATGTTCATTAATTTATTAGGTGTGGACAGTGCAACTCCTGAGCAATGTTACCTAATAAGTGGAAATGAGGCACTGGACACTGAAGAAGAGCCCAGCACCAGAGGACTCACAGTTCCTGGAATCCTTCATTGGCTCACTGGCCAGGCACACAAACCAATACTGCCAAGTGAGAAAAGCAGCTTTAAAATTCACATAAAGTTTAACCATGACTGTCACACCAACCCTCATGAAATCTGCTTCCCAGCTGTCAGTGTCTGTTGCAACATCCTAACATTCCCAACTGCACACATGAAATCTTACAAAGAGTTCAAAAGTGTAATGGCTCTTGCTCTTCGTTTTGACAACACTTTTTCAAAAGCGTAAATTAGTGAAGTTTTATATACATATACTAGCTAAAGTACAAATGCATATATGCCAACAAATATGTTTCAGTTGACTTGAATTTCATTAAACCAAATTGTTGCTGTCAGAGTGAAACCTCATACCTCTGACATGGTAACTTTATTGGAAAAGGAAACAAAGTTCTTAATTTATAATGGAAGTTATTGTGAATTTTTTGGACCGTTTTTATTGGTCCATTCTTCAGTGGATCAATGGACCAGTTCTTCAAAGGGCAGCTGGTGTTTCGAAATTATGTAAGAAAAAAGTGAGATACAAGGTTTGTTTCAGAGAGTGATGATTTAGATTACATTTTTTAACTCAAATATTTTCTTTCTTGATGTTTTTTTACTACACTTTTCACTGTTGTTTTTTTGTATGTAAAATCCACCTGATATGTCCAACTTTTTGAGATGTTTCTTACATTAAGTGGCAAGGTAGTGCTGTATATATTATACCATGTTCAAAAGCTGCTCCATTTCTTGAGGGCTAAATGGGGTGTCAGTCTCTGATGGAATCCCAGTACTTTCCCATTCAGTGTCATTGGACTCTGCATTCTGCAACAACAAAAGCAAATCAACAAGGTTGTAATGCCATGTAATTTTTAATTCTTGTCATTACTACCTTCTTCACTGGTACAGGAGTTTTGCATAGGACCCCACAACTGATTGGGAGTCAAATTTTCCTCTGTATGGAGTGAGTTATTAACTCATCCTCCCTTAAATGCTGGGAAGTGAGCTTTTAGGCAAGGGGAAAAGACATAATGACTCCTAATTTGAAGTGTAGCAAAAAAATGAGACATTAGTGAAAGAAATATTTTACAGATCTGATAACTTTGTACAATAAATGGCAAAGATGAACAGACAGAGAATATCAGAGTAAACAAATTATAAATGGCCCACCATAGTGAACTTGGGAGGGTTTTGAGGTGTTTCCATGTGAAACATACCTAAATATTTAGCTAAAAAATTTAAAAAGGGAAAATGTTCTGATAAAATCTAGCTTCATAGTTTCTTTTTTAGGCAGATATGTGGGCTAAAGTGGGAATGCATGTTTCAATCGTGCTGAGGGAAGTATGAAAAATAACCAGACACAGTTATAAATGTTTAAAACTGTCTTATCTTAGTTCATTGATCATACATATTCTTCCCAGTCATTGCTTAGAGTGCAGTGAGGCGTTAAAATGGAAAAAACGTAATAAATACCACAAAAGTAATCATATCAAACTGTAGCTCAGATTGTCCACTTTCGATTTAAAGCTTTCTCATTAAAAGTTGGTGGCTGAGATATAGCAGCGGAAGTATAGTTGAATGGGCCAGCTGGAAAGGCTTAATTATATCATTTATTGAACATTTATTTGTTTGAAGGAAAATTACATCAATATAATTATATACATATAATGTAATTATCATTTCAGTGCATCTTTATAATACATGGGCACTTTTTCCAGACCCAAAAACAACCTCTGCAGGGAACACAATTTCAGAATTTCCAATTCACAATTACTATTTATTTGCTAAATCTAACATACTGAAAATAATAAAATATATAACAAAACTGTAGCACATGCAAAAATGTAGGCACCTTTCCAATGGATCCACTGCAATTGCCACCAAAGGAGGTGTTATTAACTACTGATAAGGTGTCAAAAATGTGCAGTTCTTTTGCCATTCTTTCTCTTTTCCAGTGTTACAGAACCTTGTGAAAGTTTGCCTCATTTGGTTGATACAACATGCCTACCACTTTGAAGGTGCAAAATATTTTTAATTGTGACACAGATGATAATCAAGGCGGAAAAAAAAAACTTTAGTGTGCATAGGTATTCACCCCCAAAGTCAGGTGGTGGCCTAGTGGGTAGGATACTTGCCTCTGGAACTAGAGATCATGGGTTTGAATCCTACCTTCAGCACCACCACTGGGTTCCTGAGCAAGACTCTTAACCCCAAGTTGCTCCAGGGAGACTGTCCCCTGTAGTTAGGGAATGGAAGTCGCTTTAGATAAAAGCATCTGCCAAATGCCGTACATACTTTGTAGAGCCACATTTTGTTGCAATTACAGCTGTTCCGAAACACTGTTTCAAGGTCCAAATCAAAAGGGCGAAGTCTCGTGGCTCTTCCCAAACAGTGTTTCATTGGGTCATTATCAGCTCACATTTGTTTCCTTTGAAATTGGGATGATAGTGGTCTTCTTGAAACATATGGGGACTGCAGACTGGTGCAGGAACAAGTCGAAAATGTCTGTGACAACATCTGCCACTTCTAATGCTCATGCTCCTGGTTCTGACACTTTCCTGGGCCAGAACCTTCAGGTGCCTTTACCTTTTCGAAGGGTTTACACTTCTGTTTGAGATATTTGGAGAGGGCAGTTGTCCTGCTGTGGCAGAAGCTCTGGTCTGGTGTTGATTTCAAAGTGAGCTTAGATGAAAGTTTAGCTCATCTTGGAGAGAAACCGACATCTCCTCCACACTGCAGCCTTCTTCCTGCAACATCAGGCTTAAAGAGACCAAAACAGCCTGTGTCTTTAGAAAAGATAAAGACAGGCTTGAACAAGTTCTCGTAAAAATGCTTTTGGTACATAAAACCATGTGAATGTTAAAACTGGACTTTTGTAAGGGCTTTGTATGTGTAACACATGTTTATGGAAATGAAGGATATTGTGTTATGTTTTTCATTTCACTGAACATGAACAAGAACCTGAGTGGTAAGAAATGACTGTGATTTCAGAGAGTGAGATTAAACACTGTGATGATACTGTCCAACAAAACGCCACCCGAGTACTTCCTAGGAACCAGGAACTTTTTAATCAGAACAAAACACTCTTGATGCTAGAAAAAAAGTAAATCCTGTCAATTCAAACTTTCAATCTTCAAATTCAATGCATAAATGTATATAAATGGTATATATATATATATAAGCTTTTTTTTGCTCACAGTGTTTGTTCAAAATATTGATTGACTTCTCAAATATTGAATGAGGTAGCAACCACATGGTAAACAAATTATTCACTGTCCATTTGGTTGCAGTAGACATTCCTGGATGTTGTGAAGGTTCTGCATATGTCCCTTAAACTTTACTGCCGTAATCTGTTAGATGGTACACCAACTGGGCAGTACTGTGCTCTTCAAGTCCAAGATCCAACCACAAGGTGCCAAGGCCAGTCCAAAAATCAATATCGCAGGGTTTATGTGGTAGAAAACAGAACTTTCCTTACTATTTGAAAATAAAAAGACATCAGACAGTATGTGAATACTTTCCAATGTCAGCTGGTGGCCTGGTGGTTAGGGAGTTTCCCCTGCATTCGGAAGGTCGCGGGTTTGAATCCCAGGGCTGCCAGCGGCACCACTGAGGTACCCTTGAGCAAGATACCGTCCCCACACACTGCTCCATGGGCGCTGTGTCGCTGGCTGCCCACTGCTTCACTTGGGTGAATGGTGAGAAAGAATTTCACATTGTTCACACTGTGTGGTGTTTTCATGCGAGACTATTAGGGCCACTTTACTTTACTTACTTGAACAGTGCTAAACTTTCAAAATATGTGGATCACTCCGCGGTTCATATATGAAAATGCATCTGCAAAAATGATCCTCTTTTTGATGTCACAAATACCATCATCTTTACATTTCTTCTGGCTACAGCGGTTTAGCCCCGTCCTTTCAAGCTGATGTTATAGGGGATGTTAAAGTGTAAAAATATTGTTTGACTATGATATAAGCAGTCTAAATATTAGACTGCTTTTTAAATGAGGCACAATACAGGCCTGCCAATCAGCACAGATTGTTTTATATATTAGTCTTAAAGAAACAAAACCAGCCTGGAAAATAGTCAGGTAAAATGTTTTTGGTTCAAATGTTAAAAGAGGCCTCCAGAGGTTAAATATTAAAGTAAAAAAAAAAAAAATGACAACCATGTAAAGGCCTATACCAAGCTTGCCCAAGAACCATACGCCCAAGCCAAGAACTATTTAGGAAGCTTTATTTTTGTATTTTTTTCACTTTAGATATCTTAGGCACACGATCATAGGGGAATATTTAGAAGTCATTAAGATGTGAGATTAAATATGTAAGATGATGCTTTCCAGCCAAATGCCACTGAGGACTTCCTAGAAACCAGGAACTTGTTAATCAGCAATGCTTGCAATGGTGTTGCTGAAATACCTGAACTCAGTAATTAGAAGGAGTGTCCACATACTTTTGACCATATCATACATATTTTTAAACATGGCTATAGATGTTGTTTTTATTATTGGTCCAGATGCTTTATCACATCTGAAAGGTTGACTTCTTGGGAAGGAAGTTTCCTTGTAAGAACAAACTAACTAGAACACGCGTACAGAGGATGCCTCATCATGTTATATTGATGCTTATACACACATGAGATGTTTTTCATCCAAAAAATAAATAAATAAATAAATAAATAAATAAATATATATATATATATGTATATATATATATTACATATACATATATAATCTTTTTTAAAGTAAATCCTGTAAATCCAAGCTTTCTGTCTCAAAATGCATGGCATAAATGTATGTAAACAATCAAAATACCAATAAATAGGTCCTTCCTTGCCAAAATCATTTTATAAGTACAGTTTCTTCTTGATCACTGTGATAATCATACTATCATACTCTTCTTGAACTTAATTTTAATAAGTGTGGAATGAAGATGCCCAAGGCTAGCAGCTGAAGAACCTGCTTTATTAGCTCACCATCCAAATCAAACAAGTGTCACCAAGTTGTGATTTGTGAACCAACAAGACAAAAGACCATGAAAACCTTTTGAAGTAACATCTGAACTGTGGGGCCAAGTGATGGTAACTGCCAGAAGTTATTTTTTTAAGGTAGTAAAAAGACATCTCGTGTGTATAAGCATTAATATAACATGATGAGGCATCCTCTGTACGCGTGTTCTCACAAGGAAACTTTCTTCTCAAGAAGTCAACCTTGAAGATTTGATGACGTTTCTGGACCAATAATAAAAACAAAATCTATAGCCATGTTTAAAAATATGTATGAAACAGGCAAAAGTATGTGGACACTCTTTTTAATTATTGAGTTCAGGTATTTCAGCAACACCATTGCAAACATATATAAACCATGAAACACATAGCCATGCCATCTCCATAGATGAACACTGTCAGAAGATGAGTTATACCGAAGAGCTCAGTAAGTTTAATAGCACTGTTACTGGATGTTCATTAATCTTTGCCAGTTTATTAATGTTTGAGATCTGACCCAGTCAACAAGAAGCTATTATTGTGAAATGGTTCACACAAACAAATAGAGTGGGGCCAAATATCCTTAGACGCTCCCCAAAAAGACCTCTAAGAGGAGCAGAGGCTGTTGTTGCTGCAAGGAGGGGGGCAACTCCATTCTAATGTCCATGGTTTTGAAATGGGATGCTCAACAAGCTCATATAGGTGTGACAGCCAGGTGTCTACAAACTTTTGGCTATATAGTGTCTAAAAATAATTAGCCAGAAAAGGCAGGAGAGAAACCTGCAAAAAAGAAGTCTTTCAGTATTTATTTGTTCTTTATATAGGTCTTATAAAGGATTCAAAATAATAAAATGACTAAATAAATTCAACTCTTTGGCGGGTCCTCTTTTCAAGACTGTGAGTTTGTCTCCACCTGGTGGGGACTTGAGTAACTTCAAGTCATTGAGTAACGTCAGCACAGCAAACATCAATGTTGTTGGGAACAACTCGTTTTTATATTTGAAAAGCCTCCGATACAAAATACGTTTAAAAAGCCCAGCTTTCTCATGGTTTTACAGAGCACCAGTGATGAGCAAGCTGATTCTTTTCTTGCTGCCAGAAAGTTTAAACAGTGGAACTATTTGTATTTACAAGGCTGCGGTTGGCTTTTAAATAACATAGTTCACAGTCTTGTCTTTCATCACTTCTAGACAAACAACATTTTTTCTTGTATGGTCCCCGTAAATACTGTAGGAAAACTTTATACTGGACGCAAAATTATATCTGAATTTAAATTACGTGTTGAAAACGCTCTTGTGTTGCTCCATTGTCCTGAAGGAACGTTGTTTCATTTTACTCCCTCCCCCGTATTCAGGTTAGCCCCGCCTCCTTCGCTAGGATTGGCTAATCGTTCTAGTTCTGTATGACGTAGGGCTAAAACAATGCTGGTGTTTTATACTGGGCTTTTTCATGATTGACACTTTGCCTGCACCTTTATTCAAGTAACCTTAAGCATTATATCGACATTTCGATCTTAGCTGCTGTTCAGCAATTTAAGATCTGTCTTTCTGAATTATTTACAGAGCTCTAATGATTATTAACGATATGTTTTTGTTTATATCTGACTGCTTCATAACACGAGCAAACTTCTCTTGCTGCCAGAAAGTATCAGTATTAACACATTTTCAGTTGCAAGTGTTTTGTTGGACTTCTTCATCGTAGCTCGTGTGGCTGAAACAGTACGGTTTATTAAATTATGGAATTTATACTTGACCAGTATTTTGTAATAACCCAGATTGTCATATGCAATAATCCAGGGTGTCATGTCCAATAATTTAGAATATTATCTGTAATAATCCAGGGTGTCACGAGCAATAATCCAGGGTGCCATGTCCAATAATTTAGAATATTATCTGTAATAATCCAGGGTGTCACGTGCAATAATCCAGGGTGTCATGTCCAATAATTTAGAATATTATCTGTAATAATCCAGGGTGTGTTGTGTCGTGGAAGAATCTTGAGCTTCTAGGAGAGCAAAATGAAGACACCTTTACAACAGAAAATGATATAGGCGGTTTCCTTTATCTTTGCCAAAAAGTAGCAAAACAGCAAACGACACCCTTCCAGTCCTTGGAACCACTGCATTTCGGGGTCCCCAATGTCAGTTCATTATACACATGCTCTCAACTTAGTTGACACGCATCCCTACTTGCTCACACCTTTTGGTTCCATGTTCCGGTTAACTTGAGAGACCGGGTTCAGTGATGACACGAAAATGAGATTTTAAACAAGGACAAGGGAGTGGAAGCGGTATTAGGTCTTCCACTGTTAGCTAGTGTGTGTGTGTGTGTGTGTGTGTGAAATCGTACCACACCCTCATTAGTATAAGGTCATGTGAGTACATGAGGTACATGAGAATGCAAAATCTTCTATTCATAAGAGTTACAAATCTTCACAAAAAGAGTTACAAACTCTTCCCAGATAGTGTGAAATCATACTAGGAAGGTCAAGTGAATAAATGAGAATACAAAATCTTCCCTTCATAAGAGTTGCAAAGTCTTTACAAAAGAATTACAAAATCTTCACAGTTAGTGTGTGTGTGTAATCATACCAGGTGCTCATTGTAAGGTCAAGTGAATATATGAGAATACAAAATCTTCTGTTCATAAGAGAGTTACAAAATCTTCCCAAAAGAATTACAAAATCTTCACAGTGTGTGCTGTGCTGTGGTGTGACTGTAAGAGGCCACTTTAGTTTATTTTTATATTAGTGTCTTATTATTGTTAATTGTACCTCTCTGTGTTATTCTTTATCTTGAAAGCTAACTATAGAAAGCTACACACAATAATTCCATTGCACTTGTACTCTCCTGTACGTGTAAAAAC
>JBBPCZ010172840.1:0-11688 GCA_037974445.1 Brycinus macrolepidotus
TTCTGATTATCACTCATTTAAACGGTAACTGTAACGGAATACAGTTACTCATATTTTGTATTCTAAATACGTAACGCTGGTACATGTATTCCGTTACTCCCCAACACTGCATCTCAGTCATGTCACCTACAGAAATTTTCTGATGACTGCCATTGTGGGCTAGGACTGGACGGGAGGATGAATACAGGAGTGTGGTAGACAGTTTTGTGTAGTGGTGTGAGCTAAACCACTTACAGCTTAACATCACAAAGACAAAGGAACTGATAATGGACTTTAGGAAGCAGGCTGCTCCTCCTACCATCAGTGCGGCTGATGTCGAGGTGGTCGAGGACTACAGGTACCTGGGACATTGTTTTCATGAAGGGACAGAGCCGTCTTTACCTACTGAGGAGGTTCAGGTCCTTCAATGTCAATAGGACCATGTTGACCATGTTCTGTCACTCTGTGGTTGAGAGTGTGGTGTTTTTTGCAGCTGTGTGCTGGGGCAGTGGGGTGAGGGCAACTGATGCCAACAGCCTGAACAAGCTGATCAGAAAGTCTGGTTCGATTCTTGTTGTCAAACTTG
Organism: Brycinus macrolepidotus; assembly: GCA_037974445.1. Lineage (NCBI taxonomy): Eukaryota > Metazoa > Chordata > Actinopteri > Characiformes > Alestidae > Brycinus > Brycinus macrolepidotus. Next base: position 566 of record JBBPCZ010172840.1, read on the forward strand.
AGACCCTAGTGGAGGTGTCTGAGAGGAGAATGCTGAAGAAACTTCTCTGCATCATGGACAATCCCTCCCACCCCATTCATGCCTCCTTAATAGGCCAGCGGAGCACACACAGCAAGACTCATCGCCTCTAAATGCAAGACTGAACTCCACAGGAAATCATTTCTACCTGTGGCCATAAGACTGTACAATTCCTCGCCGTTCTATAGGGGAACTTTTTTCAAGTTTTAGTTTTCTAAGTCATTATTCTGTTCTGAATTGGACTTGTGCAATATACAACTCAGCTGTGTAATCTGTGAATTGATTGAGTGTTATTGAATATTAATCTCATTACCTTACCATCTGCCGCTGTTTTATTACATTTATTTTTATTGCATTAACACTAAGCCACTTTTATAAGCCATTTTGCTCTACTGATCTGCTGGTACAGTATACTAATCTAAATCTTTACATACAGTGATGTCAGTGTTACTTATGTTTGACAGGGGATGTGGTATGAGCTGTCCCTTTCTTTCACCTTTTCTGGTACAAGATGGTCTTGGTTTCATCTGTCCAAAGACCCTCATTCCAGAAGTAGGGCAGCTGGTGGCCTGGTGGTTAGGGAGTGGTCCTTGCAATCGGAAGGTCTTGGGTTCAAATCCCAGGGCTGCCAGTGGCATCACTGAGGTCCCCACATGCTGCTAGTCGGGTGCCGCATCATTCGCTGGCCACCACTTCACAGTGTAAAAGCGCTGCCGTGACAGAGCAACCGTGAGTGGTCACTGACGCGCTGACGTTCGGTGTTGGTCTTCGGGTTTGTAGAAGTATCTAACCTCTGTGTGTGTGTCTGCTAACAGCAGCTGGACTGGTTTAAGGACCGAGTGGAGCGTTATGTGGGAAGGCGACTCCAGCCACAGCTATAGTGACATGAGGCTCCATTGGATCTACCTTTGTACCAGTGACTGTTAACTCTCCATCTCTCTGTGCAGGCGTGAGGTGTTAGCATCCGTGACCTCCACAGTGGTTCAGTGGATTTGTTCATCGGGCTGGTAAGCCTGTGAAACAGTTCCCCAGCTATGGTTCTCTCAAGCAGGAGTGACGGATCTCCTGGAACCTCTTCGTAGCCGTGTGGATTACAGTACCTCGGCTCTAATTCTCTCATGCAGGAGTGACGGATCTCCTGGAACCTCTTCATAGCCGTGAGGACTACAGTGTTTGTATTTGGAGCTCAGTGAGCTCGTTCTTGTGTTTGATTCATTAAAGACTTTTCTATAAAACTAACGCTGGTTCCTGCAATGCGTCCTAACAGCATACACGAGAGTCCCGACATGACAAAGAGATCCAAATGAGAGTTGCTGCAACTGTGTCATCGCTCCGACTGCTGCATCTAAAAAACAAGAGAACACAAACACAGAACAGAATACAGTGGTACCCCGCTTAACGAACGCCTCACAGAACGAACGTTCCGCATAACGAATGCCGCCGCAAATGCGCACGTGACTCGCAGAACGAAAGCGTTTTGCACAACGAACTGCACGTCGCACATGAAAAATTGAGTTTTACGTTAAAAAAAATGGCTGAATCTGGCCAGATGTGTCTCAGATGAAGACAAAGCATCATGTTGTGTTGTTTCTTCCCAATAGTGTCAATTTTTTTCCTGTTTTGATGTGTTTTTGGTGTCTATGTGTTTACTGGTGGTTAAAATTGAAGGTCTTCTCGTTGCACAGTGTGTGTGTGTGTCCTCCTCATCCCACCTCCATCTCACCTCATCAACACCTGCTTTGGTGAGTGTTTTACTAGTTTTTCCCCTCATTAACAGTGATGTGTTAATGAGCGGAAAGTCTATGGGAAATTGTGTTTCGCACAACGAACTCCCCGCATAACGAACGCACCGCTGGAACGGATTGCGTTCGTTATGTGGGGTACCACTGTATATACAGGGCAGAGGGTGGCCTAGTGGTTAAGGTATTGCCTTTGCGATCAGAAAGTTGTAGGTGTGAATCCCAGGACTGCTAGTGGCACCACTGAAGTACCCTTGAGCAAAGTACTGTCCCCACACACTGCTCCCTGGGTGCCCCCTGTTGGTGGCAGACCACTGCTTCACTTGGTGAATGGGTTAAATGCAGAGAAAGAATTTCACATTGTACGCACTGTGTAGTGTGTTCATCCATGACTCTAAGAGGCCACTTTACAGTGATTAAGTCTGCACACTTTTGCCTCTTCTTGATAGTCATCTTCAAAGTGTTTTTCTTCTGTTCTCTCCCACTATCTGTTACTGACCGATGAGGATGGGTTCCCCTCATCTTTCCCTGGGAGTTTTTCCTCGCCTCTGCTCTGTTGCCTTTGGCGTGCTCACTAGTATGGCAGGTGAACTGTAGTCAGTGTTCATGTACAGAAGGTGAACTGTAGTCAGTGTTCAGTACACCAGATGAACAGTAGTCAGTGTTCAGTACACCAGATGAACAGTAGTCAGTGTTCAGTACAGCAGGTGAACTGTAGTCAGTTTTCAGTACAGCAGGTGAACTGTAGTCAGTGTTCAGTACACCAGATGAACAGTAGTCAGTTTTCAGTACAGCAGGTGAACTGTAGTCAGTGTTCAGTACAGCAGGTGAACTATAGTCAGTGTTCATGTACAGAAGGTGAACTGTAGTCAGTGTTCAGTACAGCAGGTGAACTGTAGTCAGTGTTCAGTACAGCAGGTGAACTGTAGTCAGTGTTCAGTACAGCAGGTGAACTATAGTCAGTGTTCATGTACAGAAGGTGAACTGTAGTCAGTGTTCAGTACAGCAGGTGAACTGTAGTCAGTGTTCAGGACAGCAGGTGAAACATCCACTTCCTGCCAAAACAATGCGAATTTCCCACCAGTGGGACTAATAAAGGGTTATCTTATCATATCTTATCTTATTTAGTGGAGTTACAGAAATACAGGTGGTGTTTTATTACTCTGTTTTACAGGCACTAAAAAGTCTGAAGTCTGAAGTAGGATTTTATATTAAAAATGAATTTAGGATGTTATGGTGAGACATCAGGCTGCAGGAGGGACGGTAGGTGGCGGTGTTGGAGTCCGGCTTCTGAGTTCCAGGAGGGAAGAAGCAGCAGCGCGGGACGGGCTGTGAGGTCTGTTTATGTTTCTGTGGTGATATACTACTATATTTTCTTTTATTTTACTTTACTTTCCCATCCTTTCATTATTGGATGCTGTGTTTTCATGTCACGTGAATTGCTCTTGGTTGTAAAGGTGGTTGCAGAATGAATGAAAAACACTGCCATGTGCTCCCTGTCAAAGTTTTTCCAGTTAGCTTACTGGCTAGCTGTCTCAGTGACGGGCATAAATAAATAAACCCCTGATTTTATAACGAACTAGACCACAAATGCAGCAAATACGGAACATGACCGGATTTAACAAACACCTGGTGCTTTCTGTAAACAGCAGGTTAGTGGTTCGTGTGATGCTGAGTGGTTTTGTAACGTTACTGGATTTCTAATTATCACACACACACCTGGAATTCAATAGAATTGCTCTACGCAAAATTACGAGATGATTGGATATGCATGTTCAATTCAGTTCTGTTCAATTTTATTTATATAGCGCTTTTTACAACCATTGTTGTCACAAAACAGCTTTACAGAGTCCAGCTCTGAGCCCCTAGAGAGCCAAAGCTGACAGAGAAGAGAAAAAAAAAAACTCCCTAAAGCTGGACTCCCTAAAACTCCCTAAAGCTGGAAGAATAGCGGTCACATTACATTGCTTTACAATCATTTGGCAGACGCTTTTATCCAAAGGGGCTAACAATGTGAGGACGCATTCAGAGTATGAAGTGCTAAATCTGTATGTAGGAGTAGTGCAAGAAGATAGGTAGAGCATCAGGAGAGGAGAGGAGATGCTCTCTGAACAGATGAGTGTTCAGGAGGTTTTTGAAGCCAGAGCGGGATTCTACTGCTCTAGTCGGCTTAGGCAGCTCGTATTATACAAAATACTTATTTGTGTTTAGTTTCTTGAAATTATCTTTCAAATGCAATAATATATGGGCTAACATAACCTAACACATAAGTCTAACATATATTGCCACGACAACGTTGTGAAAGGTTTTATTTTATTTTACTTTATCCCTAAGCACATGCTGATCACAGAACTATCCTAAAATGTGTCCTTCATAATTAGACCCACTATATTCCTGGCTGGATACTATCCTACTGCTCAATTTCCTGAAGTGTAGAATACTTGCCGACAACAAGAAAACATCTCACAATGTCATGGAGTAACGAAAATAGCTAATTTGTTACGTACTATTACAATAGATCAGATGTATTCATTATTCATGCACATAATTGTGCACTTAATTTCTTTTGGCTAGTGGGTCTTTTTTTCATAGAGGAAGGGGAATGCAGACACATGGCCAACAGCGACTTCACCATTGAGTTTATGGATGGCAGCCAGATGGGCATTTTTAATTTATAGTTTAAAAAATTATACATTGTTAAAATTCTTATTTTTAAAGGTCATGGGCAAGTAAAAAGAACCAACAAAAAGTGGCAGGACCAAGGGAAGTAAGATCAGGATGTATTAATGTGGGTGCTATGGGCAAAAGAAAATTCAGAATGTACGGATCCTGGGGATGGAAAACGGGTGACAAAACCAAACGCGAAGAAACAAACAGAGCAAAATACACAGCACGCTCATAAAATGGACTTTGGCACACTGCAACTCAGGTCAGTTATTTAAAAAAGAAAGACGTACGTGACTGTTTGTGGTTTAATTAAAAATAATCAGCCCGTGAATGATGCGGCGCTTTTAGCCATTCTCACCCATAAATGGCTTGGTAAGAGTTGCTTGGTAGTACTACAAATAAGCACATCTAACTGAAGTATATTTTTTTTGCGCAGAATAGCAAAAACAGAACTAAACAATGAATTGGTACACATGTTATTACTGCCTTTTTTTAAAGAACATTTTTGAAATTTGAAAGTGCAGTTTTAACCCAAAAATCTGTTTTTCAGTAAGTCCAAGCTTAGGATGACGACGCAGAACTGTTATTTAAAGACAAACCAAAGTGTGCTAAACTCCTCCTAGACTCCTCCAAGCCAGTTCATCATTATAGGATAGGCTTTTGCATAAAAATAACGCTTTGTTTTGCATAAACAAACCGTTATTTTGATTGAGATACTGTAAGGAATAATGCATCTAAACTCTTGCAGCTGGGTGTATTACTGAACTTATTTCATGAAATAGGCCACTTATTTCATACCTTTTGAATGATTGTTAGGTTTACTGTCTGTAGAAGTTAACACTAGGCATGTTCAGTTTTTAGTCTCAATTATATAACCCTGTTTTCACGTACATTTTACAGTGTCAGTATTGCAAAAAACACATTTAAAGGTAAACTAAATGTATTTTGGATGTCATTTTAAATAACAGTGTTGTGTTGAGATTATACATGTACATATATATAAACAGTGTTGAGAATAGCAAGGTTAATTTGTTTGGCTTTTTCTCACTCACTCAGCCGTTTGGTCGGTGCAGATGAGAAAAAAGTGGAAAACGCAGAGTTGACAGACTAGCTAACCACTTGGATTCACGTGGGCTGTGAAACGTTTTGTCTATAAATTGATGCAAACTATCAAACACTGAAATAATTTACCAAGCCATTGACATTGAACAGGATTTTTGTTTACAATGTGAGCCTTTAAAACTACCTCCAGGTACCTGAAAGATGTTTATTACTTATATTGTGAACTAACCAGTAAGCTGATTCATTGAGAATATACTTTTTTAAAAATCGATTATAATTTAGTACTCTGACAGACCATATTTTTTTCCTCTGTTGTGAATAGCCGTGTTTGAAATTCAAACTGTTGAGGCTTGGTTCCAAAAGGAAAAAGAGAAAACCTAGGATCTCCAAGCATATTTGCATTTGGAAAACAAAACAGTGAGTCACCCCACTGCAGCAACAATTACAGGTGTTAAAGTAACCACACCTTTTGTACCAGTCCACACCAACAAGAAGCATAGCAGTGGCCGTGCACAAAGTGGGAATATGTTTTGCCAAGCATGTACAAAACACACTACACCTTGGTGTAGAAACAAAAGCTTTGCGGGAACATACTGTGTGTATATATATTCATTATTACTACTACTACAACTGTACTTTCTTGTTAATCAGTACTTTGAATTGGCTGTGGTTGTATGTTTGTACTGTATGCAGATGTCTAAGAGGAAGAATAATCATCAGGTGGAAGAGCCACGGAAAAGAGTCAAACCATCACAGGCAGAGGATGAGGAAGAAAGAGTTTATTCTGATCAAGGGAGTAGTGTTCCTCGGACAAAGCACAGTGTAATGGACACGCACAAAAACTTGATTACTTGAAAAGCAAAGTTTAGTAATTTAGTAATTGTAGCCCAGTGTTAATATTTATTAATACTAAATGCAGGAAATGTTAAAAGTAACAAGTTAAACTATGTCTCAGTAAATATTCTACATAGAACAGGCAGCCTGTGCTGTATTAGTCTTGCATCTGCTTTGTCATAGTCATTGCTTGCTTCAGTGTGTCTCCTATTTTCTCCTCAGGCTTCAGGGGAGGTTGGCCTTATAGAGCAAATCTATCTGAAGAACTTTATGTGCCATTCTCTTCTTGGTCCATTTACATTTGGGTCAAATGTCAACTTTGTTGTTGGAAACAATGGAAGTGAGTTCTTTTTCTTCCTCCCCGTTTTTCTTGGTTCTTTATTGTTAAATGTTGGAAATGGGGAAAAAAGTCCCACTTTCACACAAACACATGACGTTTCATACAAATTCCATGCAGTGAATTTTCATACAAATTTTTATACATTTTCTGTATCAATCATGGTGCAATGTGTGTTGTTTTTTGTGTTAGGTGGTAAAAGTGCTATACTCACAGCTCTGATTGTGGGTTTGGGAGGAAAAGCACAGACCACCAATAGGGGCTCCTCACTCAAAGGCTTTGTAAAAGAAGGCGAGAGGTATTTGTTTCTTTATTTTACTGTGCCTTCTTTTATTTTCTTCGTCCTTTATTACTGTTTTTGCTGGTTTTCACTGTAACTTGTGTGTGTGTGTGTACTGCAAAATTAGCTCTGCAGAAATATCAATCACACTGAGGAACCAAGGCCAGGATGCATATAAGCCTGATGTGTTTGGACAGTCTATCACCATTGATCTTCGTATTTCCAGCGAAGGATTGAGAACCTACAAACTTAAAAGCAAAACAGGTAGACCTTGTTAAATTGTCATGGCCTATAATTTGTAAAGCATCTCCCCAAATTTTTGACCTCATCATTCTTCATATTTATGTTGAAACCAATGGTAAATACAATGTTAGATACTTAAATACTACTTGAAAGATGTGGCATGAGGAAAAAAAATTAGTGGTATGAAAAAGACGATGCTTTTTCAGTTTTTGTGGACTACCTGTGGGAGTTTTTCCATTTGTAGTGACTTATACAAAATTATACAGAAAAATTGTAGATAAAAGGCCAAAAATCTAGATGATGCTGAACAACTTGAGATATGATAATAAGCAGTGTGCTAAATTGGGCCAGAATTGATTAATATCTTTTTTTTGTTTGGAATAATACAACAGGAATGTAGTAGTAGTTATACAACAGAACAGTCAGAGCAGGGCTTTTTGTATAAAGCTTATTTGAGAATATTCATCAGATTTGACCAAAGCTCTCTCTGTAGTTGCATAACTAGCTGCATTAAAGATAGCTTGGGATAAGTAAAGTGTGCTTCTCTCCCTGTAGGTCAGCTTGTGTCGTCCAAAAAGGAGGAGCTGGTAGCTATTCTTGATCACTTTAATATTCAGGTAAAGGAGTATTCTGTTTTCAAAATGCTAATTTAGCCTCCTGGATTTATATGGATTTTATTCTCACTGTCATTACTTTTGCTTCCTTGTTTAGGTGGACAATCCTGTTTCTGTCCTCACACAAGAAATGAGCAAACACTTCCTCCACTCTAAAGGAGAGGAGGACAAGTACAAAGTGAGTGTCCAGTATTGAAATTTGTACTGGTGTACCAGGAATTCACTTTGGAAGTGCACTGAAATGGGAATTGTGGCCCACCTACAAATGCAACATTACTACAAAAGTAACAGTGTGTTTTGCTCCGTGTTTTTCCTCTGCGTTTCTGTTTCTGCGCTTTTTTCCCTTTCCGGCCTCCTTACCCGTGACTTCACTGACTCTCTCTCGGACGCACATTTTACAGGGGACTCAACAGTCCTGTCTCTCTCCCCATATGTTACAGACCACAAAAACCGTGTGAAGGGGAGAGAGCGTGGGAGAGGAGTTTTTCTTTTCTATTATGAGGAACTGGCAAGGCAAATTGGCAAGAATTTAAATAGTATATATGGCACTCACACGTGTGCAGTGAGAGTGAAGAATTATTGTATGGAACAAAGGCAATATAGTGTTGATTTCTCAACATTCTGTATATTAATGAGATCAGCTGAACATTTGATGTAGTCTTAATTAGATAAAACAAGAGTTTAATATGTGCTTACTTCGGCAAGAATGTAAGAATTCAGCCTTGTGAGAAATGGTGTGTTTAGCTTTATAAATATAAAATATTAATAAATTTCAGTGCTGACATATTGCTATGAGCTGTAAGTGAACTGGTGTTGCTCCATTGAGGCAGTGATGATGGCTTTGATGCAGGAGAGGACCAACATTTCAAAGCGCTTCATTGTTGGGGTGAAGGCAACTGGGTGATAGTTGTTCAGATTACTCACGTTCTGTCCCCCCACCACAGTGTCCGACTTCAGGAACCTTTGGGCCGATGCAAGAGATAGAAACAGGTTTATGATCTCAGCTAGCTGTTGAGTACAGCTGCTGCATCACAGTGAGGGCAGGCATGGTTGCTCTTGTAGTCAGTGATAGCCTTGCCACATGCTCCTGGTGGCGCCACTGTTGAAGTGGTGTTCTAGGTATTATCTTTTTTTTTTTTTTTTTTTTTTTTAACCTTTCAGGTTTGATCCACTGTCTGATGTCACTTGCCTTAAAAGCATTCTTGCATGTTTTAAGGGATTTTGCACCTCTTTATTCATCCACGGTTTCAAATAATCTTTATTTGCTTGTCCATTGTAACGTTATCTGAACAGTTGTTAATGGAAAGAAAGCACATGTCCACCTCTGTTCCATGGGTAGCCGTGGGTACGGTCATTCAGTACTGGATTTGTAAAGTGCCTTCAATCAAGTATTCTAAAATGCTGAATCAAATTCAGATACTAAGCTATGCCAGGTCCAGAATCTTGCATCATTTGGGGATTGTTCCAACACACTGAATCTGATAATTAACTTCTGAGTTTAATCAGGTGTGTTTGACCAGAGGAATCATAAATCATTTACTAGAATCACTGATAAGTAATTCATATTAACCAAATCCTCCCTGGGGATTTGCTCAGTGATGAATTGAGTATTGATCGCAAGGTGACTAGCCTACACTGCTGGTTTTAATTTTTTACATTGGTGTAGAACAGAAATTAGTTCACTGATAACTTGTACATAGTGTACATAGTCATTATGATGTTTCTTCTGCAGTTCTTTATGAAGGCAACTCAGCTGGAGCAGATGAAAGAAGATTATAGCTACATTATGGAAACAAAGACTGTGACCCAGAATACACTTGAGAAACATGAAGAGGTAAGTATGTGTTGTGATAGATGTTGTGAACTTTTTTATTAACCCAAACCAGAGGGAACACAACACAAAACAAAAACAGGCCAAACAGCATCATTGGACAATAATGTGCTGTAGTATAGCAAGAATAGTTAGTTGGTACCAAAAAACAGCTACAGATGCATAAAAATAGTCTCCTGAATCAGACCATGTGGGTTTTGAGAACTACCTACTTTAACATGAGAGCTCTGTTTGATTACCAGTAACTGCAGACTGGCCATTCACCAACACATTCAGTGCCATTACCTCTGGAGCCAGTCCTTCCTCAGCAGTGCACCCTCAACTTTCTCCCTTGCTCAAGTATTAACAGCTGTGGCTTGTATTCCCCCTTTGTTTACGTTTGAAAACTGACTTTGTTTACATTTAGATAGTCATTGTCCTCATCCATTGCCTACCTGTAGCCACAGTTTAGAGTTTGTGATGTAACTCGACAGGAATACTGATTAGAGCTAGTTTAGTATAGCTACCTTTGCATTACATTTTAGTTTAAAAAGATCTAATGTGATGTTATAAAAACACAGTGCGTATTTTTCTGGAATGATCATGTAATAAACACTGCAAATAAACAGTTTCCTTAATCAAAGGGGAGTCTGAGCCTTTTAGTGGCAGGTCTGTGTGCATGTGAGAGAGAGTGGCAGAGGGTGGACGAGATGGTGGAAGGTGTTCTTGTAATTTGTAGAGCATATTAAAAAAGCCTATTGCACGCAGTACTTCTGTAAGTGTTTTTATAATGTTGCCTTTTTTTTTTTTTTTTTTTAAATTTGGACCTGATCTGCTATGTCCCACTCACACCTGCAAAATTTTCTAATAAGCTGACCCCTAACCCACAGGTCTCACGGGTTGACCTTCACATCACTAACGGCTTGCTATGTGATAGTGTACTTGATATTGGACTTTTTTCCAGTATGTTGCTGTCATTCTCCATGCCCTTTATTTCTTTTGGACTAATGAGTTTTCTTCCTTTTCTCTGTCACCCTTTTCTCCTTTCCCAGACTCTGCAGGCAATGCGACAAAAATACAGGGAGAAAGAGGACAGGTATAAGAATCTGGCCTCACTGGATGAAATGCAGGAGAAACTGGACCAGTTGAAACATCAGATGGCATGGGCACTGGTAAAGAATCTATTGCACAGGAGGCAGTTAGCAGCAAGTGGAAGGAGTAATAGAAACAGTACAAAAAATAGACAATATAGCAATGTGACAGTTGTGTGAATGGGATGTGAATCCGAGACAAAAGAGAAGTGTAACATAAGTGGGAAGTGTATGTAAACCTTCCAGAGTGGATAATATTGCACCATACATGGTTTTCACAAGACTACAGTGTGAAGAGGATGTAAACTTTCCAAAATGAATAATATTGCACCATGTATGAATATTATTATTGCACAGGAGCATGTATTGTTGCACTGGAACATATTTTAGAAGAGAGAAGAGTCTGGATTTGTTATAGCAGCGGGTTT
>JBBPCZ010172851.1:0-36419 GCA_037974445.1 Brycinus macrolepidotus
AGGAACCAAGACTCAAAAGGGGAACCCATCCTCCTCGGGTCGACCCGGAGAGAAAGGAACGAGAGTCTTTATGGGGACAAATAACAAGAGAAGGCCTTCGTGAACAAGGTTGAGGTTTTTGTGCAAAAGATATGTTACATATCTATTATGGGACATATATTTTATTCACCAATATGTTAAATTCAGGACATAAACAGTAATTACGTATTAAAGTGTGTAGAGGATGTGTACTTTTTTTTTTCACTTCACAAAATCAGCCAAACATTTGACTGAGGGTTTTTAAACTTATCATAACTATTGCCACTGTTTTTCTATTGTATACTTTTCATTGAATATTCATATTCATTTAATAATATTTAATATGAGTAATCTGTTCATTTAGAGGGAATCTGAATATTGTCAGGAACATTTGGATGAGCATTTATTTGGAAAAATACTCTTTCTTTGTGTAACTGAGAGTAACAGATCCCCTCTGTATTGAAGTCAAGGCCTTAGATTTCATATTCAGTCACAAATGGAGATCACCATTCATCATGATGAAAACGTATAACGCTTTGGTCTTTGAGGGACAAAACATGGCACAAAACACGCTCAGCAACAAAGAAACTTGATTTCTTTGACATGAACGCCCTCAGGCATCTGCAGAATGTCAAGTGGTCACACTTCATCAGTAATGAGACCATTTGGCAGCACAATAACCAGACTTGGTCTTCTATTCCTGCCAGACAGTGGCGTTGCAACTAGGCTAGCCATCCAGTTCAATGGCCACCTGATGTTGCATCTATTGCAGCCTTCTACTTTAACCCACTGGAATCACAGAAACTTACAGAGTTGACACTGCTAAGCCACTTGTGGTTCCACATGTTGTGTGTTCTTTTAAAAATGAAGGTTTCTAAATAAATCTTGGTTTGGGCAAATAATAATAGGTATAGAACCTTTACATTAAAGGTTCTTTAAGCTTTGAAAAAGGTTATTCACATCTCATTTACAAAAATGGGTCTTAAATATGTCTTTAAAGGACAATATCCTAAATTTTCTTTATATGTCCTTGTGTTGTGTTTTATTTTTCGCTGAGGTCCACGTTTGACATTTATGTGGGTTTGTATACCTAGAGCAGTCATAATTAATTTTTACATGACCATTTTCCAATCTCTCCTTATCCTTAGGATTAAACAAGCGGTGCCTTTAAGGATATATATGTAAATGACCTCCATTCTGACTGGATGTCCTCATTCAAAAAGCAGTGTGGGCTGAAACACTCTATACAACTTCTTAACTGCTATATGTTGAATTTAAGGGTTCTTTCTAGAACCTTTGCATTATTTTTAAGCACGTTATATAAATGAAATATATTTCAATTTTATCTAGCTAATATTTGTCAAAAATAAACCATTTGAGCCACATACTCTTTACTAATCAAATATATTTTTGATATATACATTTTTAAGTGTGATTCTCCGGGACAATTGAAGATATTTGCCCAGACACTTTTATAGTCAATTTAACCAATTGGGTTGTTTAACCTACATTTAACCTACTTTTCAGTGAATTAAATCTATTAATTTTGATCCAAAGAGAACTCTCTTGCACTTAGCATCACTGAATTTGGTTCTTACAAAAATGTTTTTTAGTGTATTTTACTAAGAAATACACTTTGTCTTGACACTTACTTGCCTCTGAAGGATGGAAGCATAGAAAATTCCCTTGATGTTTTTATGCATTAGATTGTTGAACAGTTTTTATTTCAAGGTTTTTGTTTTTTCAGTGGAGATGTTAAGTTACTAAAAATTCCCATCATTTTTGACACATAGCCAGCTTGTCAAAATTTAAAGTCCACTTCCAGTGTACATGTACTGTTTTTGTGGAGGTACTTAAACCATTGGTGATTGCTACTTTGAAGAGCTCCTTCACTGCTTTCTCCTCTGTCTGTTCCCAAGGCTTGCGCAAGGTATGTTTTTAATGGGAAGCTTTGCCCTGTTGACTGGTTACTTAGACAACAAGAATGGCAATTAGCTGTGAACTGACATGAAGAGCCCAGTAAGGTATTGGGGTTCACAAACTTCTGACAATTGACTTAACTTAGTTCCAGTAATATTAGGCAGTAAAACTTCTGTAACTGCTTTTAGTGATGTAAATCAACCAGGCCTTCTTTATTAGTGTTATTTAACAAGCTTTTCTTGACCAAACCCTGCTGGAAACTGGTTTCCTTGATGTCCTTGATATATGTGCCTTTTGTATTAAACCAGCTGCTGATTATGAATCCTTGGAAGAACTATGTTGGACGCAGCATTTTATGGATCCTGATGCATTTGGGAAATGCTGTAAGTTGTGAATAATTGAGAGAGAAGACTTTGGACTGTTACTAGTCAGGTAGGCTGCAGTAAGGAAGGAAGTCATTTTCTTTTTTTTTTTAAATATAACTAGATTTTCATCCCCTGAATCCATCATCACCATCTGATTTGCCCATGTGTGATGCAGATTTAAAAAGCTGAGGCAAATGCCCTTGTTTCGTAAACTTTGTTCCCATAAAACTGCAGGGGGCTATGACTGAGAACTGGGCTATGGAACATCTATTGAGTCTCATAAAAAGGAACGCTCTCTTGTGTGAATAGAGAAAGAGCCATTAACTCACATACTTAGGAAGTGGACAAGATACTTGATGGCATTAGGGCCCATTTGCAACATTCTTCATTTAGAAAGACTATTTGCTGACCCTAAATGCTATTAGATCACAGGTGGATGAGGGAAGCGTCAGAGCAGGATAATCTCAGCCTCGGATTAGTTCCAGATGTGCACGGTTGGCGTTTATAAATGGCCTGCAGACAAATACGCTTTATTGTTCTGATTACCTCCACAGTTGTATCCCCCCCGAAGATTAGTAAGAAACAATCTGTGTTTACAGCAACATAGGTAGTAAGAGATAATGTTTAGACTGGTGATGCACTCCGTTTGGAAGATATCGCTGCACTGGGAGTGTAAAATCTTGTGGTCGTCCCACATGTTTTCTCTTGATTGTGGCCCTAGTTCCCCACATGCTCCAGGTCAATAAACCATTTGACACTGCTTGCTGTGAAAAACTGGGATGTGTTAATACCATACTTATCACATCATCCCTTTTCACTCAGTTCTTGTACGTTCCAAGGGCTGTTGTACCGTGGCACTCGGCCTTATTGCGCCATGTAGCTAAATGATTGTTGGTCACCGCCTTTGCCTTTACACCATTATGTGAGTCTTGACCACATGTTTGTAATTTTTATTCTCATTTTCTTTAGAATAGGGCCATGTTATAGAGAATATTGAAAGATTACAATCACTGTCCTACACAACGGCTGAATATGCCTGCATTATTCCTATCAGGCCACAGCTGGAACTACAGCTGGCCTGTCCAACAGAGCAAGAGAGTAACTGATGGATACAGGAGTAGGAAGCTAGCACCAGTTACTATGTTGGCCAAACAAAGTGGCCCCTTTCTTGTAACGGATGGGAAACATTCAGGCAATAGTATTGATGTTGGGAGAGAGAAAGAGAGAGAGAGAGAGATGGAGAGAGAGACGGGCCTTCAATTACTGCCGGTAATTGTTTGGTATTGCGTAGCATTTGAATGAGATCAAGCAACAATACAGGTGCTACAGCGTGCATCTGTCGAGTGCCAACAGTTTGTGAGATCACCGGGGAAATAAAGTAAACAAACCAGGACCAATGGCAGTACCTGTTTTGGGGGCGCATATGAATTTTATTAAAGGCACTTTGAAAGGAAATAATAACAATAATCGTAATCAAAACAAGATGTCTGCTGGCCTGTGGTGCGTCACTCACCCTGGAAGCTGAGATAATCTGTTTTTGGCAAGGCTCTTGAAAGTCAAGGCTGTTCATAACGTTTCCTTTAGGATACAACTGTTACTTGCCATTCCTCAAGGGAAACCTTTCCCTGACTATCTAAAAGAATGAACAGCTTTCATAAGTTTGAACTTCTGCTTCTAGAGTGCAGTTGTGATCTCAGGGGTAGCAGCCAGGATTGTAAAAAAAAGAACCGCAGTGCTTTGTGCAATAAAGACATATGTAGAGTTTGCCTTTTTATATAATGTTTTATTCATGTTATTTCTGCAGTCTCTGTGCAATGTTTAACAATGTGTTTTCATCACAGTGTGCTCTTTGTACTAAACAGCAGGACTGTCCCCGTAAACAGATGTTTAGTGTTACAAGCTTTCCCATTCATTTCTGAAAAGGTGAATGCTCTATAATCTCAGCGTGACAGTTGGTGTGACACAATCGGTTATTGCCACATTTCAACACACTGATTGGTTGCTGCTCAGCTCATTTCCAAAATTGGTCCAGAACAAAGGAGAGTGAGGAGTGTGCATCAGCAGTTAGATATGTCTGTTAAATGTGTATGTTCTTTTCTCTTGTCGCATTAGCATGTTCTCTTTCATGTAAAACAAAAAAAACTGCTTGACTTCAAGGTGTACATCATATATTTGCTGCTTAAAATTTCAGCAGCCCCTGTTTAAGATATTTTGTCTGCATTCACGCCACCATCGGAACTTCGAGTTGTCATATGCTGTATGGTCATATGCACTGGGTGGATAAGTTCCTCAAAGTAAACGATGCACCAGTCAGTCTTGGCATTTAAGAGGTCTTGCAGAACTCTTGAAACCTGACGCCCCTGTGGAAAGTGAATAGACAACCAGTTTCGTTTTTTTATTTTACTTTCCCGCTGTCTTTGTCTGGGGGCCAAATGCATAATAAAAGAGCAGGCATGTTCTCTGTTTTTCAATAGAAATGTAATTTATGAAGGAAAAAACATAAAATTTTAAGGGTCCTCTTCAGCATTCTCTTGCAGGTTTGTTAAACTTGATGGGGGACCATTTAATAAAGGCAATCAAGCCATTGTACCCAACTCTTGGCAGACTCTTTACTGCAAACTGTGCTGAAACGATCACAAGAGGAATTACTTACAGGATGCAACCTCCTGTTCACGGTGAGGCCCAGTATGCTGCTCTGTGGACCAAAAAGCTTATCATATGAAACTGCACATTAATTGTGTGATTAGAAAACATTTTAAATGTATTATTTCACAGTCCGTTTCCTGGACATAGATTAGACATAGTCCTCGTACATATTGAATGGAGATTCTTGATTGAAATTAAAATATAGTCCAGTACTATGTTTAATCCCTGTCTGGGAAACCGATCTGTAGACAGATTTAACCATGTGTCTAGCTGAAAGTAGGGCTGGGCAATGCTGATCAAATTCGGTAATGCAGTACTTGTCAAATATATCATGGGATCAGATGATATTTAAGTAAACTTTAATAAAGCTGATAATTTAGCATTAATAAAGTTCAGCTTTAGTGACGCTGTCATGTTGCTGGCTGGGATACAGATTGTGACATACTCACAGGAGATACTTGAATTCTTTTAATCAGCAAATTACAAACAAATGAAAGAATCAGAAAAAGGCTCTGGCCCACAGTTACAGTTAAACAGACGTCACATGAATTTGCCAAACGTTTCAAAGGGTTAATAACTCTGTCGGTAGGAGGGAGTGTGTGAAGGTAACCGAAGAGAAGCAACCAAATGTGAGTGGGTTTGGCCAAAAACTTAGAGTCAGAATGAGAATATGAGCAAGGAAATTTAATCAGGCTTGAAACAGATAATCAAGCAAAAAGTGTCCAGATATAAAATTCATGCATAAAGGGGAAGAAAAAAAAAATCAAAAATACCAGCAAAAATTTCAACAAGGTCCCAAATTGCTGGGCCCCTAAAATGCAGGGGACAAATCACTGCAACAGAGTCACAGCGCTCACACACACATAACTATCAAGGCTCCCTCTATAAGACTAAACAAGCCAAACATATAACAGGTGGCCATCACCATTTAAAAAAACAGAGGGGAACATATAACAGTCAATTAACACATAACCAACCAAACAGAGACAAAAGCATAATGTTCTTAAATATACAAACAGCAGATTTACAAAATAACTACAAAATATTACATCCCAGAAGCACATGAAAAGACATAACATGGAGATAGCTTGATTAAGGCCATTTCTACTGGCCATAATGGGAATGAACTTTGCCAATTAAGCCCGGAACCAAATAAATATTGCTCCATTCCTCGATGGCACCCTTTTACTGCCGGACAGACGCTTGCCAAACAATGAGAACACAACAAGAAACATTTTTTATGATTAAAAAAACATTTCTTTGCACTCAAGTTTGCACCCCTACTTAAGTACAATAAATGTCCACAGCATAACAAAATAGTCTTGTGGGTTTTCTTTCTATAACGTGCACCATCACATTTGTATGTGCACCAACCCTGCGCTAACTCCGGTAGCGATGTATGTGTGTGTGTGTGTGTATAATAGTTCACGGGGAGGACAGACTTGCGCCCAAAAGGGCACCAGTCATGTGCGGTCACCCCACGACCGTCACACTCCCCCCCCTCTGGTCTCATGCCAGCAAGTGGGAGAGGAAGTCAGAAGTGGCATTCCTCCACCCAGGAATATGGCTGATGATAAAGCGGTAGGGCTGCATGGACAGATCCCAGCGGGTAATCCGTGCGTTTGAGTCCCGCATGCGGTCCATCCATTGCAGAGGCGTCAACAGCCCATTTCACCACCAGACACTCCTTCTCGACCGTCGAGTATCGCATCTCCCTCGGTTGTAGTTTGCGGCTAATGTATGCCACTGGTCTGGTTCCCCTTGGAGAAGTTCTTACGTGTCAAGTCTGTAAAGGCAGCTGCCCTAACAGAAAAGTTGGGCACAAACCTCCTGTACCACCCAGCCATACCCAGTAACGATCGTACCTGAGTCTTAGTCTGGGGCAAGGGACACCTCTGGATAGCCTTAACATTCTGCATCTGCGGGTTGATGACGCCCTCACCAATTACATATCTCAGGTACTCCGCCTCCTTCTTGGCAATAGCACACTTAGCAGGGTTGATGGTAAGGCCTGCAGACTCGACCCTCTCCAATACCTCCTTCAAGTGCTAGAGATGATACTCTCATGACTTGCTGTAAATGATGACCTCATCGAGAGACGCCAACACATAGCCGTCCAGCACCTGATCCATTAATCTTTGAAATGTTGTGGGGGCCCCATGCAGGCTGAACGGCATCACAGAGAAATGGAAAAGACCCCAGGGGGTCCGTAACGCAGTCAGCTCCTTGGCAGCATTACTCAGGGGCACCTGCCAATAACCTTTAGCAACGTCTAAGGTGGTTACCCAATTCGCCTGCCCCAAAGAGTCAATAAGATCATCAATTCTGAGAGTGGGATGTGAGTCAAACTTAGAAACAAAATTAAGGTCCCGGAAGTCGACGCAAAACCGGAGGCTCCCATCTTTCTCTGGAACCAACACTACCGGACTGCACCATTCGCTTTTCGATGGTTCAGTGATGCCCATGGCCAGCATCTGGTCAACCTCCTTCCTTAACTCAGCATGGAGCTGCTCAGGAATGCGGTAGCTCAAGCGATGGGTGACTGCCCCCTCACGCAGGGTGATATGATAATTTATCAGCCTAGTGTGCTCCGGCTGCTCTTTAAATAGGGCTGGACCACAGAGACGATTAATGTCCATTTCCTGGGCAGGGGAGAGATGGCTGAGGTCAAGGATGCCCTAATGGTAAAGGTAGGTACTGCTCCTCAGGGGACCCCGCACATCACGGCCATACAGCAACTCGAACAGTGAAAATCCAGTCGAAGCTTGTGGGATCTCCCATACCGGGAAAGAGAAGATAGGGGAGCCAGTTGTCCCAGTCTGCACCAGATTCACTCACAAACTTGTGCAACATCTGTTTAAGGGTCTGGGTGAACCTTTCAGTCAAACCATCCGTCTGCGGATGATAGGGTGTAGTCCGTATGCCCTTTTTTCCTAACAAACAGTAGGCCTGCTTAAGGAGCTTAGACATAAAATTGGATCCCTGATCTGTGATTATAGCTCTAGGGAACCCCACACTCGAAAACAGCTGGATAAGACAGGTGGCTACAGTTCTAGCTTTCAGTGCGAAAACCTCAGGGTACCTCATAGCATAATCTGTAATAACCAACATAAACCAGTTCCCAGCTCAAGGGGGCCTACTACATCCATCCCCAACTGCTCAAAGGGTGTTCCCACTACCGGAAGAGGCTCCAAAGGGACTCTAGGGGACATCTACTGGCAGTTTTCTGGCATTCTGGACATGTCTGACAAAACTCTGCAATGTCTTTGACCATATTTGGCCAATAAAAATAGCACCAAATTTGTATGTGCACCAACCCTATGTGTGTGTATAATAGTTCACGGGGAGGACAGACTTGTGCCCAAAAGGGCACCAGTCATGTGCGGTCACCCCATGACCATCACAAAGTGCACTGGCCAGGTACTGGGTACCCTACGCCTGTTCAGGTAAGCTAGAAAGCACAAGCTCCGTATTCCAGAGATCGGTATGGTCAGCGGAGTGGCGCATGACACGTTCGTGACAGCTACTACTCCATGCTAAACAGAAATTACAAATCTGACATAGCCTATTTTGTTCCATTTTCTCCTGGTAAAATGACACCAAAAGGTATCTTAAGCAACATCATAAATGTTACCCAGAGAGAAAGCACATTTCCAGAAAGGAAACCCACTATGTATGTAGATGTCTGGATTTTAAACTTTTCTTTCAAAATCTGAAGCACCCAGTAAATGGCATACATTACTGTTCATTGTCAGATTCTGGATTAAGGTACAAAAATGTAAAAGCTGAATGAAAACTGCTTTGTAATGGGGACATTGCTGTTTTAAGGACATTATTAAATACTACATATCTATATTGCAAAAAAGATCGTTAAAACTCCATACCGTACAACTTTGGCAGTATGTTTGAGGTTGTTGCCTTGTTGAATCAAAAGTCAGTTTGCATTTTTGTCAACAACTCTTGAACTCTAAGGCTGAGACAAAAATCTTTCTTCATTTTGCTCAACCATTAAAACCAAACCGAACTATTCCCACAAAAAATGGCTAAATTTTGCAAATTATCCAAAACATACTTTGCCAATAAATTCTTGTTTTTTGCCTGCTCACCAAGGTATTGTCAAAAGATTCACCAGAGCCTGAATATTAATAAATATCAAAAACATACTGATGAACAATATGGCCACCATTTGCTAATTTATGTTTCCAATTTGGAGCATAGTTAACTAAAAACAGCTCAAATTTCTGAATATCTTTGTATAATTCTCATCAAACTTGATATGCTAATATGTTGGCAAATTTTGAGGTAGTATGTAACTAAAAAATAGGTGGTGCTTTAACATGCAGGTATCTGTTTCTCAGCATTATATTATCTGATTCTGCAGTTGAGCTAATCTATAAGAGAATGTGAAATAACATAGAATTTGATGAATAAAGTTGCCAACATCAGCCAATCAGCTTTCAGCAGGCATATGACAGGTTTAGCACTGGCAAGTTGCAGTTATGAAATTTGATTGTCATGTCTCCATATGGGTTCTCTATCAGTTAATACAGCTGGGCAACTATTGGCTTCAAGGTGGTGCTACAGCACAGCATTTTGCCTTTTGGCCTTAAGCTCCTAAACCATGAGACTTAAAGACAAGTTTTTGTTGCATGTTATTCCTTACCTCAAATCAAATCAAACAAAACGTCTCAAGCTCCACCATATTCTGCAAATGTGCAGAATATGTAAAACTTGTCATTTATGTAAAAATTAGTCAGTCTTTTCCTGATTGTCATGACTTTGGTGTCAAAATGTTCATCAAGCCCTACATTTTAATAATTAGTGGAAAACATGTGGAAAGTATAGAAAGGATGTTTACTATATGCAAATCACTATAATCATTCTAAAAAAGAACTTGAAGGAGTGGAACTTTGTTTAAAAACCTGCTCACAGCTTGTGATTACTTCCTATGAAATTTAACATGTTAAAGTTGATAGGGGACCATTTAATAAAGGCAATCAACCCATTGTATCCAGTTAAAGTTAGTAGGGTGTTTAGCAGGTTTAACATTGGTAAATCATTATATAACTTTAAAAGTATATACATGTAGTCATTCTCTAACACAATAAGTATATACATGTAGTCATTCTCTAACACAATTTCACATCAGTTAGCAACAAGGTGGTTCTATTCATTTTTAACACAAATACGCACTTCTGTGTTAATGTCATGGGATATAGCAACTTTTGCATTTTTCTACAATTGTTCAAAGTTTAAAATATATCCAAATCTGAAATCATCTGTGGTTATTCATAATATAAGCGTGAAGTTAGTCTAGAAACAATCTGCAAGTTAATAATTATAAAAAATTGTTTATTTTTCCATATTAAGCCTGCAGCACATGAAGCAATCACTGCAGGTAGGGCTATTATGCTTAAAAATCTATATGTCTATCTGTGATTATTTGACTGTGTAATCAAATTGTTGCATTGTTGACCACGTGGCTGAGTGGTAAGTTGCTTCTCTGTACAGTAAAGATGTTTCCAGTTTAAACTATATGTCTGAAGAGTGAGTTAACAATCTTTATAACACATAGGACTTCACTGAGTCTGGTTGCGATTAAGTGGTAGAATGATTATCTGTGGAATACAAGGTTTTAAATTCAGATCTATCTTTACTTTTAAATGTCGGCCTCGCAGTCTGTTTTTCTTGGACCCCTATGACTGCTACATGTAGTTTTATTTTACATTACATTTATGCATTTGGTGGATGCTGTTATCCAAAGCAAGTTAAAGTTAAATCATGTTACAGATGTAGGCAAATGTATCATTAGGAGTCTTGCAAAGGAGTTGTGTTGTATAATCTCCTAGCGTAGTGTGCTTATCTAGATGTGAAATCAAACCCCAGTGTGCTGCATAGAGGACGGCAGTGTTACCACAATGTATGTCAAGAGTACATTGCACCAATCAAGTTCTGATTTGCAAATGCTAATGTTAAATTTTTAGATGTGCACCTCTGTGCTTTAGGTGTTTTGTGTGGGGTGTACAAACAGAGATACAGTGAAGTTTATTGCTTACCTTCCTGTGTAACTCTTGTTCCTGCTGCTTTTAGATGGTCCTGCAACTCTTTTCCAGTGACTGCAGGATTCTCTCTTACTTTCTTTATTGTTAGTCAGAGAAAAATCTTTAGTTTTAATTTTAAAACCTTACATAAAGTATGTGTATATTTTGAGTACTTTTTATGTATACATTTTGTATATTTGTTTATGCTTATGAATTCATACTTGTTCACTCATATTTATAAGCACAAAGTCAAAGGACTTTGTATGTATACTTGAAGTGAATATATGCACTGGAAGTGTATTAAATCACAAAATGTGTCTGAATACTTGTTTTTCTTCACTTCCAGTTTGACAAAAGTGGAAATGAACAACATATACCATTATTATTTTTTAATTTCTGAAGATTCTCTGAGCACACCTTTTCTAATCGAAACAATGCTTCTTTAAAGGAAAAGTTGTTTTGCTGTATCATCCAAGTCAGAGAGGTACCTGCTTCAAAACATTAAGACATGCTTAGACTCCTCAGTGTGGGGGATGCTGGTACTCACCAGGGGCTCAAACTTGGATGTTTCCGAGAGGGAGAGGGTGCGCTTATCAGTCACATTCCCAGCTTTCTTCTACAGCAGATGCTGTTCGCTGGGCGAGACTGAAAATGTTTGTTTTCACAGCGAATGTTTGGGAATGTACCAAATCACGGAAGCCCGGTAATGGCAGTGTGTGTTTGTTTGTTGCATTTGTTTGAATCTGAGGACTTCACCAGAAAAGAATCATCCCATTTCTCAAGATGTGAAGATATTTGCTAAAGAGTAGTGCACAGATCGGAAAAGTATACTCTTATTAAAATTGTTCTTTATGTGGAACCCAGAGAGTGCTTTTATACGCACATAATCTGAGAACCACAGAAAATCTGGTCTGGGCAATAATCCAATTAACAAAAGCACTTTAGTAATCATTATAATTAGAAAACTCTTAATGAATATCTTAGTGATCACATTTCTTTTTAAATACAAATTGCACAAAATACTTTCATTTGTTGGCATTTCACAGTTGTAGTATTGAAATAAGATCAGTTTTGTCCAGTTCCAGGTCTTGTTATCAGATTTCTTGAAATCCTGTACCGGCTTTGATCCGGCTGAAAATTCAGAGTATGCTGTTTACCAAGACCAAAGTGATGGGGTCAACATTGGGAAGGCACAGGCATTGTTAGGTGGTGTGAAAATTTATTTGTGGGGGGGCGGAAACAAATGGGGGTGTAGGGGATTGAGACAAAAAACTTTTGATGGGGAGAACAAAACATCCTCAGCAGTGGTGCATGGTTACTAGTTGGGCAGCAGTGCATGGCTGCTTGTCAAAGAATGTCAATACCATTTTTCAAATCAATATACGGGGGGGGGGGGGTACATTTTGAGCATGTTTGAATCCTGTGTTTCCCCTAGTTAGCTAGCTCAGGAATCGTGTCTCAGATAGACCAGTGCAGACTTAATTAGCAAAAGAACAAAAGTGCATAAGACCCTTGTCCAAAGTGTCAGTTGTTTGAAAGAGAACGCTGTAATTGTCCAAGAGACATTTGTGGTCAGTGAATCATCAAGGATGTGAACTTGTTATTTGGTAGATGATACTTTTATTGCACCAGTGATTGATCTCTTAAAAATCCTTAGATGGATGTGTGTGAAAGTGGTGTTTAGACTTCTAGTTTGTTCATCTAGTGAAATGTGAAGAAATTAGTGTGTAACAGCTGGTTTTAAACAACTTGTAGGAGATTCTGTCCAAGTGATGTAGAGCCAAAACTCCCACAAGCCTGGCATATCAAGCTTTTCTGAGAAGGATAGCTCATTAAATCTGAGCAATGATGCTCAGATGTTTGCAACTGCTCCTTCCCTGTGTAATTAAATTCACCTCATTTGAAATGTAGCAAAAGCAAGCTGCCTCAACAAAAAATTATCACCACCTAGTGACTTTAGAGTTTTAGTAAATATTGACCCCCTGAAGTATTACTGCCTAATGAGAAAGAGAGTCAGACTACATACCTTGCATTCGTAAAACTACAGTCTTCTGAAGGGTCCTTGGTTTGGACATACGGTTTTTAGACAAAACAATCATTAACATAGAACCTTAACATTATGTGGTTCTTTGAACATGCACATCTTATTTATAAAAATATGGTTCTTTAGACCATCCATTAATATTTTAGGGAAGTAAAAATTGTTCTTCTATGGGACTGCTTCAAAGAATTTTTTAGCTCCTTTTGGATTCCCTTAGAGACATTGCGCTTTTTGGCTCCTTTATTTCTAAGAGTGTTAGTCTTTCAAATAAACTTTTATTTCATATTGGCAAAATTTATGCTCTTTTCTCAGAAAAAAGTGAAAGATGTAAGGTGTAAGGTGTAAATGTTGGTTAGCACTGTGAAGTTTTGAAGGGACCTCTAGTACATAATATTGTTCAAATGCTGAAGGCTCAAAAAATTCAAACCGCCACTCGTTAACCGAGACTGGGTCTTTTAGTTATAATACCTTTGTTGGACAAGAACTGCCGAGCAAATACAAAGAGGTCCACTACAAAGGGCATGTGTGGGAAATGTCAACAAATACTTGACTTCTCAGTGGTTCCTGGAAAGGCCAGACATTTCTTTGTGCTGGTGTCACACTCTGCTCTCTATTCACAAATGTGTGGTCTTAACACCTCACTTGTTTCTTGTGTGAATGTTGTGTGGTGGGCAAATACTGAGACATTTATAGGCAGGAATACAAAAAAGATGTATTACCATCATGATATTTGTAAAGCAGTTGTTTTTTTGGGCAGCTGTCCTGAAAATGAAGTTTTTTTTGGAGCAATTCCATAGAACCACCTTTTGTTCCTTAAAGAACCCTTCAATGAAACATTTTTGTAAATGAAAAGTGTTAGTGTGAGGAACCTTTTATGTAATGTAAAGGTTTGATGCCAGTAAAGTTATTCCCAACAATTCACGTAAGCCCAACCAATTCGAGCATCAGATTAAACAATGTACCAAACTCTCACCGAGGTGGTATTCCTAGCGTGCATCTGTGGTACCTTTAGTTAGGGAACATATGTTCCATATAGTCACTGTCAAAACAAAAACTTTTTTCCAACCATTTTTGTTGTTTGTATTTACATAATATGCTATATACCCGTATACCCTATATACGGCACACAATTGGACTTAAGGATGGTGTTGTACCTTTGAGGGTACATTTACATTGTTTGTACCTTGGTAAGTGAAAGTGTTCCTATACAGAACCCATTACTTTGACAGTGTGGGGACCTATTTTTGAAGAGCGTGGTTTACTATGTGTCTGTTCAGAGGATATGAGATAAGGTACTGAGAGAAACGAGTCATTATATTGTGTCAGCTGAAACCCGAAATGGTGGCTCAAGACAAGTCATGGCAGCTAATTGCACCACTTTCTGTAACTTAATGGCTACAATGTTGTGACAACAGAATCAAATAACATTGCATGAGAAATGGATTAGATTTGTGCTCACTTGCTCGAGTGCCGTCAGGATAAGCTGAAAGATGTTTTTTCAGGAGTTGGTAGGATCAGCTTTACATGCGGGTCAAACAAACAATGGGTTGCCATGATATTGTGACAAGTTTACTCAGAGCCAAGAGTGCTGTTGAGACCTTTTTTTTATTTTTTGGACACGCCATCCAGTTTCACACCCAGTTCTTGTGTCATGTGAATGAGCTCAATGTTGGGTTTACTGAATAAATTGGAAAAAAAAGATTATTTCCAATTATACTCATCAACGATTTCATTTCACCAATAAACCTCTGTCAAGTAAAAGAGATTTAATTCTGCAAAACTAAATAAAACACATCAGCACTGGCCACACATTTAAGTTATTTTGTATTTAAAACATTTCCTATTCCTGCAGCACTACAGCACTACCACTATATAAATGCTTGTATTAAGCAACAAAAAATGGGGCCAATGGGGCGACACTTACTTAAAGAGATTCCTTGAAGTAAGCAATAATATCTACTTCTTCATATTTCAAACTCAAATTGAGTCTCAGATTACAGCATTATAGTCTTACCCAGAGACTGGGATGAAATATATGTATACTGAGTGTCTGTATCTTATATACATATGGAACGGCACACATCATGAAGAACGGTTCAGAAATAAATAATGAATAATTAATAAATGCATAATGCATAAATTAATTAATGGTTTGCATTCAAGTCTTGTCCCTCTCTAGTCCGGATACTCACACATTCATTGTTACTGTCTCTGCAAACAAGGATATGCACCTACTAAAGTACAAATGCATCAACACTCTGAACACCCAATTGGATTGGATTTGGTGGATTGCAACTTGAAATCTGAACACTCAAACCTAAAAGTCAGAAACTAATCTGAATCGACCTGCAGTGTGGCCTTAGGTGCTCATCTGTAATGTTCAAAATTCCTCAATTCATTCATTACTCAAGCTGCTTATGCTTAACCAAGACCATAGTAACAAAACATGCAGAAACACCCTACTCACCAGTCCATCACAGCAATTGTTCAAAATACTATATTTAAATATTCATACAAGATTTTTATCACAAGGTATCTTTTTATAAGACATCTGGGGTAATATAAAGATCTAGACATTGCAGCGTATTCCAAAATCCTTGAAGTAAGATAATGGAAGAAGAGGCTATTTATTGAAAATGGCAAGACTGACTGAATATCGTAACTATAGACAAGTAATCATGAAAGCTTGATGGGTGACTGGTTTTGCTGGTTTTGAGCCACAAAGTACTGATATTAGGCTACAAATCTCTAAGAGAAACTGATAAAGGTAAAAGTTCTTAAAATAAAATAATCTTACACACACTGTGGCTTGTAGGACAACTTCTCAGTGGACAAAAACTGTTTATCACCTTGATATGAGGTAATTTCACTCGTTTTTTTGCAGGGAGTGTTTGTTTTTGTGTGCTCTATGCTTTGCTGCCAGAACGCCCTCATTGTTAAAGACTTCTGGAAATGGATCAGATCCCCTCAGTTCACGTTTTCTGGTTCATATCCTAATTTTTAAACAGACACTGTAAATCAGAGGTGTTACATGTGTCTCCCTCCTTTTTCTAATGCGGGCTGAACCGTGTCAAGCCCATTAGTGAAACTCAAGTACCTCCAGAACTGCAAGTTGGCGGCTGAAAACTCCTCTCCCAGCGTAATGTGAGAGCAAAATATTTACACAGCCTTTCGATTCATCTAAACTGATTTCGATTCTTATCAAATATAGGACAAGCAAGCATCTGCCTCTGCTTATCAGATTCTCATGTGTTTGTGTGAGTCGGATGTTTATCGACAGATACGGCTGGCCTGGGATTTGGACTGATGAAGTCTGCCCAAGATTTTACACACAAAAAACCAAAATCTTAGCAACTCATAAGAAAAAAATAACTTAGTAAGATTTCTTGAAATACACTGCAAAAAAAACAATCTTAGCAACTAAAATTCTTATGTTGAGGCAATAAATCTCTTTTTGTCTGGTCTGAATATTGTTGCTTATTTTTTGCTCAAGTTGCCTAGATCAAGAAATCTTACTATGTAGGTTTTGCTTACCCCTTAGGCAGATATTTATTGATTGATTGATTGATTGCTTAATATAAGTATTTAATATAAGTATCTCATTTTCATGTAGTTTTTGTGAGTTGCTAAGATGTTCTGCACCGTAAGACGTCTCCACTGTTTTGATTTGTGGGAGCTGATTAACTGTGTGATGAATCATTCTGAGTGCAAATAATAATTGATTGTTGTTTTTGGAGTCACTGCTACTTTAAAATCAAAGCTCAATAAGATCAATAACTGAAACAGCCCTCATTCCTAGGTCCACCTCCACCCCCACTGACCAAATAAAACTCTTCGGCCAACATCACTCTCCCCCTAAGCCCCCGGGCTTGCACTCTATCAGTAATGTTTGTCTCAGTCACTTGACTGGTTGATGCTGTTTATATTCGAAGATCAGTCCAAAGAAATCAAACCTACACCCATTAGACAACGGGGTGACTCCATC
Source organism: Brycinus macrolepidotus (assembly GCA_037974445.1). Lineage (NCBI taxonomy): Eukaryota > Metazoa > Chordata > Actinopteri > Characiformes > Alestidae > Brycinus > Brycinus macrolepidotus. Next base: position 17,017 of record JBBPCZ010172851.1, read on the forward strand.
CCTTCTCCAAAGAAAAGAGAATAAAATTGGATCAGCGGTCCCAGGTGGCCTCTCTGAACGAGTTGTGTCGTGTCATTGCATGACTGGCAGAAAATACATTTGCCTCGTGTGTTGTGACAAGGCTAGGCATGTGACAGCCTTCAAGAAAATGCACCTGGTCCACTCTGAAAGGCTGTACGTCAGCTAGTATTAGTCAGATTGCTTATGCTAGTGCGTAAAGGAATGGATGTGAGACTTATGATTAGGAAACATCTGGTGTAAACATGATCATTTGTTTCTGAAGGTTGTAGATCATTAACTAAGAGCACTTAGATTGAAGACCATGCACACTGAACACACCATGCATTGCTTAGCATGGCATTCAGAAAGCGTCACAGCGAAAGTGCTGATGAACATCAGCCCAAGCTCATTTTGCTCTCTGTTCGTGTAGAGTTAATGGACTAAAACTTCTGTGAGATTGTTGTTTTAACAGATCATCATTTGTCTATTTATATTTAGACTGACCAACTTTCTTGGTGTCACCTACCACTGATTTCTGTATTCTCATTCTGGGTGTATTTGATTATAGTCACATTAGTCGTCCACTGAGATACGTAGAAAAATGAAACAGTGCTTGGGGGTCATTGTTGTGTGTTGGTGTGTTGGCAGAATTGTTCTGAATTTTTTGGACTCATCCTTTGTCCGGCAACCATTAGGATATATGTAAACGTTTGGGTGCCCCCCATGAAATTACTTTTATTGATTTTTTTAAGTGTAAATAAGTGCACATCCTCTACAGAGAACATACATTTCATGCATAATTAGTGTTCGTGTGCTGAATTTGTGGCTAAAATGTGGCTGTGCAAATGCTAAATCATATTTTTTCCATTATATTAAACTTATTTTTACTCAATCAACAAAAGGCTTGCATAGGACTGACATGAACAAAAAAGTCTGTCCACTGATACAGGCCAAGTCTAGACAGTCTAAATGTTCTTTTGTTGCTGGGCCAGTAGTTAATGGCTTTGGAGATGGTTAATATATTAGCCCTCATTTAAAACTACACTCATAGCACAAAGTGTTCTCTGACTGTGAGGAGAACCATTTACCCAGCCTAGGAAACTTTATACACTCAGATGGTTATTTGAGTATCACAGTTCACCGTTACCTTTACTGAAGAGCCCTTGAAGGACAATTGTTAGGGCCTAATTTAACATTAAGAAACTGACCTCTTTACATAGTCGCATTGTGAGGCTCCTGTCCATCGATGTCCTGTCCATTGGACCTCACCTTAAAGTAAGCCATTAAAGGAAACATCACAGGAGGCACCGTCGTTGAATAACAAATTGGAGAAAGAGTCAGCTGTACAGCCCAAAGGGGATATTTGGTGTTCCTTGGTATTTTAAACTATCGAAATCTGATCGATTGAGACCTACAGCTGCTAATGGTTGCACAGTAGGGAACATTTTTGATGGAAACACTCCTGAGATAGACTATTTGGATTGAACAACATTCCACTGAGTTGTTTTTGTCTGCAACAACCGTCTTTAAACACTGGGCTGTTTTATGTGGCCAAATGTTCTTGACATGTGTGGATTCCATCCACGATAGAACCCTATAAATGTAGCACTATTGCAGTTAGTGGAATCAGAAATTAAAAATGAGATTCTTCCAAACCCCATGTATGCTTACTTCTGGCTTGTCAGTTATCAGGAATAGCCATTTCTTTATTTTTTTCCATTTCATGCCCTGGAGGTGGTCACTTCTCGCTGCTGCAGTGCTCACTCACCAGTGAAGCCCTGTGTCACCAAGAGCGGCTGTCATGCATCATACTCATTCCCTGGTGTGAACGGAATGCAAACATCTAAAGCAGGTACCAGAGAAACGAAGTGTGCAATGTTCCAAAGGGTTGAGTTTCACGTTTCGAAAATATTTCACACTTACAGAGTGCATATTTGGATCTGCCCCTGACAGAGTTTGATGTTTTGCCTTGTTGTACAGCAGACACCCCCTGTTGTTTCTTTCCTTTTCCTCCTGGAGCAATCGTCAGTGTGGTGCAACTCATTTGGCAGCATTCCTCTTACCTTTTAAAAGAGGCCATGGCAGCAAACGCATAGGCACGTAAAAACAAACTCTCAGGGACAGGTTAATAGGACCCAGAGTCCACATATAGGGAAAGGGTAGTTGGGGGGTGCGGGTGGGGGTTATGGGGGGTGGGGGTAGTGGTATGGTGCCCTCAGGCCTGGGAGTCGAGGTAACCCACATGTAGCAAGACTGCCTTACAGTTATGAACAATTATAACCCGCACCCATCAAACATTCCCTTTTTTATGTCGCTTAATGGCAGTACATAGAGATACATATAAATGGCCTGACCTTTACCTAATCTGAGTGAACAATACTATCTTTTTGTAAAACCACCTATAAAATGCTCAAGATTTCTGGGTCATAGCCAAGATGCCTGTTGCTCTTCTGCATTGTCATATTTCAGCAAAGCGTTGGAAGGGGGGCATGGGGGGGGATGGTGGAAGTGGTCCACCATGGAGCAAATAAAAAGAAGAATGTGACACTGTAAAAGTAATGATTTTCGGAACAAAATAATAATACAAACAGGCGTTATTACTGCAAATTGTGCTGCAGACATTCCACTAAACTTCCTTTCACCTCCAAAGTGCAGACACAGCCTCCTCTCCCTCGAGGACACATTAACCCCCCCCCCCCCCCCCCCCCACGTCATTAGGGGTTTGTTTAAATCCAAAATATTCCATTTATTAAAACCTTTAAACGAGATGGAAATGCAAACTGTAGAATAACATTGTAAATGAGGCTTGTGACTTAATGAGTGAAGTGATGCTCACTTGGGGGCAAACACTGAATGAATGATTTAACAGCCCAGCATGAGGGTGTGACTTCCTTTTTTTTTTTCACTGCTAATTCAATTAAACAGTCTGTGTCTTAGCGTAGATGGTAGCCGGCCAAGCTGCCTATCACTTCTCTTCTCTTTTACACTTATTACCTTAAACGGCCACCAAGATGGTTTGTCTCAGACAATGAACCAGATTGTGGCAATCACTGCATTTCCTTGGTGCCTAAAATACAATCACTGCACAGACAACAATAATAACGGAACAATGTTCTCAGGATTTCACTGTCACATCAAAACATTGCAGCTAATTTTTTGCAAAACACTTCACGTTCTTTAAACTGTAAAAAATAAACCAATAGAAACATTCCAACAGTTCTTGTGACATCGGCGTACAGTTTTGTATAAAGACCTTCAGACAGTCTCAAATCTGATTTTCTGCAGTCTGAACACCAAAAAGCCAAATGAAATCTGACTTTTTCAAATGGAGTTGTGCATTTGTGCGTAGTTTCAAAACAGATTTTTGGACAAGCAACTCATTTTGACTAGCCAGGTGAGATTGTGTGTTTTTCAGAACATGAAAAAACCTGCCCAAATCACAAACTTTTATACACATTTTCATTTAATCATTTGCAAAGTGCCCAAAAAACATAACTACCATTGAGATATTGGGTTTCCTGGGGCATCAATCATCATACTTTACATGCAATAACTGCAGTAAAGGCTGTAGCATTTGTGAAGCAGCTGGCACATGTTGAACCATCACTGTAAAAACAGCACACTCAAAAAGTAAAGATCAAACCCCAAGTTCTGGTTTGCTCAGGAATGTGTGCGGTCATGACAGCAGATAGCTACAAAGAGATGAGCAGGCCTCTGTTTATACATCCTCCGAACAGTGCTCTCTGACGTCCCTCTGTCAATAGAGAAACACTACATGTTGACACTGTGTGTGCGGTAGACATTTTTACGTCAGAGATTCTACTGGTTCTTTTTTATTTCCTTTCCCCGTCTGCAAAGCCCAGTTTATTTGAATGGTGTATTACTGCTTTCCATTGTCTGGTAATGTCTACATTCTGTTCTTGTGACAAGTGGTGGGTGTGAGGTCTAAGTTAAAGAAATAGACAAAGGCCTTTCTTCAGGAATCTGACATCTAAAGGAAAAGTCCGAAAGCATCATGAGCCTAACCAAATATCCTAGCCTAAACACTTTCATATGATGGTTAAAAAAAAAAGGAAGAAAGGAAAGCATTGCTGTGCCTAGCCTGGAGTACATTGCAACAATTTTTACATTTTTAAATTAAAAAAAAAAAAAAAAGTGTTTAACAAAGAGAGTAATCCGTGTAATAAAGCTCTAAATACGCTCTAAATATGCGTTTTTTACTGGAAGTGTGCACTGAGCCTAGTTAAAACCACTGGTGATCCAGATGCAGTACCATCAGATAAATTACAGTACAATTCAGCTATTAAGCTTTACTGAAAGTAACGAGTGTTCAAGACTCCGTTTTGAGTTTCTAGCATCAGTATGTATTCAGCTGGAAAAAGAGGGGAAAAAAATTCTGAACAAAGCACAGAGTAGGCCAAGTGGAAAACCCTCATGCCTGCCGTGGTTCAACATAACCTCGAACAGCACAAACAAGGGGAACACGACCATGAATACTTAATGGATGTCCTATTCCAAAACGGTCTTTTTCCATTAATCACTATGAGTTTTCCCTCCACTGTTACCTGGAATTATATGGTTGAATGTAGTTTCCACTATTACTGCTAATTCAGAAATGTGTGATATTATTACCCAACATCTGCACAGTTTGCTTATTAATAATGCAGTCAAATTGTGCGTGTTAAGGATTTTCCCTCGATAAGATATTCCAGTGAAAAGGCACCAAGGGCTTAACAAGATGATTCACTACAGAGACTGCATTGTATGCACTAGATAAATGCACGCTCTGTGATTTTGGCCCGGGATTTCACAGCCTTTAAGTGAGATAGCAAGAATAACTTGGACCACTGCATCAAAAATAACAGCCATGACTATCTTAATGGTGTCCCAGGGGATCTGAAGGAATAAAGTATGGCTGAAGCAATTTGGAATGCATTGTGGAGATTACTGCATAATGCTTTGCCACACAGGCATTTGGCGGTACAAAGCACAGAGGGTACACTCTGAGCTTCCAGGCCACATCAGCCCAGGTGGCTGGACTGCTTCAAGCTGTATTACTGCAGAGCTATGTTACTGTGAGCTATATTAGTGCAGAGTCTCTTGTGCCAAATGGGAGGAAAATCCAGCTTGTTAGGTGAGGAACCCCAGCGCCCTCAGGCACACTTATGCTTCCCTAAACAGGTCAAGTGACCCGACCTGGCAGTGGAAAAAACAGGCCCTAACAAGTTTCTTCTACCCATGCACGAAATCAGTATTCAGCCTCAGGCATATTTTTTAGCCAGAGCGGACAGTCAGACAGGTTGGGGGCACCTCCAGCTGACCCTGACTACGCTCAGCTCAGCAGGGTCCCATGGCCTGTGAATGCTGAACTGGCTCAGCCCCTGTGGAGGAGGGGGGAGAGCAATCATCAACAAGCCCCACTGCATTCCTCAGCGCGCCCAGCCAACGTCAACAGCTGCGGGCAGGACTGAACCCCTGCCACCACTCACCTTGCCTGGCGGCTCAACGGCCAGCTGACAGCGAAACCCTCCCAGTGAGAGAGGCCATGCTGTGTCTGAGGCTTCCACCAATCAGCACATGTTCCATTCAACTCCAAAGCAGGAGTGGATTTTTTTAAAATGGACATGCCACACTGGCATTCCACGTGAGGTGTATGCCAAGACTTGGAGACACTTCGTAAGTCTTCTAAATATCGTTGATCTTTTTTTCAGTGAACCAATAAACCATTCCTGGAAAAGCTAAGACAACAGATTAGGTCGGAGCTGTTTTTGCTGGAACACTCATTGGGCTAGCCTTTAAGAATCACTCATATAGGACACTAATCTCTTACCATCATTGACAGACTGACTGACTGAAAGACTGACTGACTGAACGATTGACTTTCTTGAAATGCACATGCACAAGTGTCACTCAAGACAAGCAATAAATGTTGCCCTCCAAATCCTACCAATTTAAGACTAACAAACAAAGGGAGAAAGCAGACACGCATTAATTTTAAAACATCATGAGTTATAATGACAATGATGAACTAAGTACAAGTGAAACTTGGTGAAGATACAGCCACAAAACATTACTACATGACCGAAAAGTACAGGAGAATCAGTCCTGCACTGCAAACACTTGCGTGACAAATGCCATGCAGCTGATGGCGGTCCAGTAAAACTAGGCTTGTCTAGTCTTGTTAGGTAATGATGTTGAGTTTTCAGAACTACTTTAAAGCCCGTAGACCTTTCAAACAAATCTGCCCTCCGCTACCTCTGAACATCTGCCTTTGACGCCTGACAATTACATGATTGCAAACACTATTTAATCCATTCCCCATGGTTTCCCTTGTGACAGCAGTAGCAGGGTACTCATAAATCATGAACGAGTGTCTGTTTTGATCTGGCTACACATTTATGGCAGCTCCACTGAAGTGACCTTTCAAGGAACCAGTGCATATCCAGGGTTCCTCCTCATTTGCCAAAAGTAACTGTGGCAGCCATTAAACTGACACTCACTGGACTCATGTGCTAGGGACTGCCAGAGTACCAACCAACATGACACGATCTTCCTTTTTATGTACTTCCTTCCCAGAGAGCAACAATACATCTAGTTAAAACATGCACCACAGCAGCAGCATGTCCACCAGTCATGGGCCAACTCTGCAGAATTTCACCCACTCTAACATTCAATTGTATTCTTGCATTTCTGATGATGTGTTTTTCTGATGAAGTGTTTCATCCTCACCAGAGGGTCAAGTAGGGGGATTCTGCCCTGTAAACTTCTCAATATCATTTATCCATTGTAAAGATAATTCAAGTGTAGACAAATTGGCAAGACCCAGCTGTGCTTCACAGCCAAGGCAGGCTTCAGCCAATACCATCCCTGTCACGGACAGGAAACTCGAGGCGCCCCATAATCAATATGCATTTCACATCTCGATGGAAGAGCAAATTCCTTCCAAGAAACAGGATCCGTTATATTAGCCACCACGGAGTAAAACAACAGAGACGGAGACATCCATCAAAAAGTGGGCAGAGAGGTTTCCTCATGTCTTTTGCACCCTCAACCCCTTTAAAACCAGTTATAGTTTGATATTAATCCAAAGATGAGCTACATTCTCTTGTATATTACCATTTCTGCATATGAAAAAAACCTAAATCCGAAGTGCCGAAACGTGCAACGCAACACTCCAGGTTCCAGTGACATGGGCAGCACTCAAAGAACCACAGCCGCTGATCTTCAATCACTGGGCTTATTGCAGACCCTTCAAATGGAAGCAGATGTTGGACTTCAGAGGAGTCTGTGACCTGAGCTAGTGGAGCACACCCATTTCACTCCTCCCCCCTCTCTTTTCCAGGATACTCTTCCCTCAATCCATCATAAAACCATCAAAGTATAAAGTAATGTTCGGCAAGAAATGCGGCTTTTCCTGAGCAGCCAGATCTTAGTGTATCCCTGCCTTGTTTCCAGGTGCAGGTTGCACGGGCACTCCAAACCACTTACAGCAATTGGGCAGAGTGGGCGGATGGGAAAGGACCTGCCTTGCGTGCATGCATGTGATGGAGGACTTCTTTGTTCCCCCCACTAAAATGCGTGCAAACCGCAGTGCAACCTTTAACGTCCATCATTTGAATAAGCTCTTGTTCCACTGAATGGTTCTACAGATGTGACTCCTAAGGACAAGTATCCATATTAGTCATTTAGATATTATATTCATCATAAATCATGTCGTCCCACTAAAATGACATAAAAAATTCAAGGAAATGATTTTTTTTCCACAAACGCATTCAAGGTGCAGCCAAGGGTTGTGAAACGAATTCCTCTTTGATCGGTGACTAACAATATAATGCGAGGGAATTTGTCCATCAAGTCAGAAAAGTGATTCACCTTTCCAGCAACGCTTAGCTCAAAAACATAGCAGTCATGTCTGAAGGGAAACATTATGATAACTAATGGGTCAAAAAGGATCAAGCCTCTATGTCTGAAGGCATTCATTTTTTTTTAAAGCACTTGTGTCCCCTTCCAATAAAGCTGCTCTACTGAGACCATTCCAAGACCATTGCATACAAAATCTCTCCTTTTAAACTCTTCCTACAGGTTTACAGTAGGGTTTGGATCAGAGAGCTGGTATGGCCACTGCAAAAGCTTGATTTTGTGGTTCAGTGAACCATTTTTGCATGGATTTAGATAACTGTACAGGTGACCTAGTCTTAGCCTCTTGAAAAAGCCAAAAATTTAAAATCTTCTGGTATTCGAGTCCATGTATACCAACATGAGTTCCAGGGCTGAACAGCCTTGCAACATCACAAATCATATTTTATATTTGGGTATTTTTTTCTTGCATGACCTTAAACCTTCACACTGCACCAAACCCATTTCTGGATTATTTTACCAAAAATACAGAAGCTGTCAGATCAAAACCTGGCAACTCTTTTTTTTTTTTCAAATTTTCCTCTAAAATCCAGCTGTTGTTAACATTGTGCGAACATTTCACAGATTAACTGATAGAAATGGTCCAAAAGTATATTATACTGATACATTACTGACATCAAAGAATGATTTTTACATCTGTCATTACATTTCAGCAACAGTATGGTTCACCTTGATGTTTAGTTGACTAGCGATGTTGGACAAAAAACGCCTGCAAATTATGTTTGTGAGGTGAAAACAAAGGAGGGATTCTATCTTGGATGGATGTGACCTTGGGATGTAGCCAACTACATTGTCCATGATCCTTTAAAGAAGTTTTACCTCAAAAACCATCTTCCGCATTGGTGGAGGAGGTCAAAATAATCTACACAAAGTAATTTTTATAGCCTTTCTAATAGATACTCCCTAATTTCTGAAGGTCAAAACATTTTGTTCTTTTCTTCCCTGTGTTGGTAAAGCTTTACATTTTACCCAGGTGAAACAGGAAATCGTGGACAACCACTTAAAACGGAATTTCATTAGACTGTAATCATTCAGGGTGGTTTGTTTTGAAAAGCTCCAGACGTATGACATATCTGTTAAAACTACCTCACCAAAAGCTTTTACATGAACTGGTGTTGTCTGTGCTGCCTGAAGCCTGAGCATTATTTTACAGTAGTTTTGATAGAAGGTTCTGGCTGGTTTTATTCTACCCATGGCAAAGAGATGTATGCAAGGAAAAAGAGTCCCCTCAAAATACTTTAGATTTACCACTATTTTATCGTTGCCAACATTACATTTAAGAAGACGTGTAGGTTCTCTGGTTATTTTTAATAGTACATACAATCATTTTATTTTCGTTGTAAACATTGCAACCTTATGTTCTGATCGACACTGCTGTAAAGTTTCTTGGTAATTAACCATTATTATACTGTACTGTTGGTATAGTTTTTAATCTATCGTTTTTAATTTTTGCTGGTTTTATCTTGTACTGTCCACTTTATGCCGTGACAATGCAAATTTCCCACTTGTGGGACTAATGAAGGTTTATCTTATCTTATTACACACTAAACCATTCTGTCATTGTTTACAGGTCAACAATTTAATTAAGCTAAAATATTGGAAATCGGTAGTTTAAAAGGGGGTAAAGGGGGAAAACAGCAATGGGAATATACATCAATTTTATTTGCTAACAATTGTGTTACCAATCGATGGGACAGCTGTACTGGCAGCCGTACTGTAATTTTTTTTTTTACTCCTTGACATAACTGAAGCATTGGATTTTATTTTCAGTATTAGATAAACAACAAATATTTTTCTGTCATTAAAAAAAAAACAAAAGTGCACAACACTGCATGCAAAACAAAATATCTGAGAACTGTTACCGTTCAATAGTAATAGTAAAAAGTACAGTACACTATTGGAGCACTTGCACCATCTAGTGCCTCACTGTCCACTGTCGCTCAGGGTGTCCAGATCTTCCCAGTCTCAGTCCCAGGGACCTCACACTGTGTGTATTTTTGTGCTCTCCCACATGTGCTAGTGTGCAAAGCAATGGTGTCCATAGCCCTGTCTTTGGGAGCTGTTCTATCTTGTGCTCTATGTAGTAACAGCTTGTGTTACATTGCTTCATATGTTGAGTGTGTTCTGATATGACCAGGTCTTGTCACATTGTTGACTATTCAGCCCATGATCAAAATTGTATCATTCTATCAGTCTACTGACACACATCTTGTACTCACATATTCTTGTGTTTGCAGAGAACAGGGATGGGCACATGAAGTTAGACACATCTTCAGTGTACAGAAACTGTAATCTCAATGCCCTGCTCTTCAGCTGGACAATAGCATTAATGATAATCATCACCTTCTCTCAGCAAGTGCATTAGACCTCCAAAGCCACAAAAGATCTCCATAGTAACTGGCTCCTGAGCTGCTGCTGGTGAAAAATAAAAGTGTAGCAATTATCCTCCTTTCAGTCATAATGTGGCTTATGAATTGTTAGGAAATGAATTGTCGTGAACATGTACAATTACAGATGAAAATCTGGGGTAATTACGTTCTTTTAGTGTTCTGTGTATTACGTGGAAATAAGGATGCACAAGCACAAACAGCGCTCAAGATCACCATCAAAAGACTGGAACTTTATTTTTAATTTACTTTCTGATGTAGCCTCTAAATCTCATGACCCTTTATTCACAGTGGGAAGTGACAGCCACAAAAAAAAAATTGTGTTTTCACACTGCGGTTACCCCCCTTGGGTAAGCCTAACTAATGTGCGCCTTTGCACGCAACACCATAAACCATGTTGTCTCAAAGATCGGTGCTGGCAATACAGTGGCTACCATGATTTAAGAGCCTGATTTAATTTGGTCAGCAAATGCAATTGATGCAAGATGGCTCTTCTGGACAGTTAGCTGAGAGGGCTGTTGTTGCACTGGAGTCTGGTCTATGTCTGAGTGGGCGTATGGACGATTATAATTCCTGCTCCCACGCGAAGGCAAGCAAATTATACACAGGCACTTAGCAGTGGATGAGCGCCACAGAGAGCCAAAAGCGTTCGTTTCAGGTCGTCCTTTCTGGTTGCTGGGCTGTTGAACGTTAAAAGCATTGCTGCTTTGACATGCAAAAGCTGTGCTCAATATGCGCAATGAAAAACTGCCCCTGCGTGCATCTGAGATTCGTTCATTTGAAGCCAGGCTAGTAGGTGCCATTTATCTAGGGCATATCCCAACTGACACGCCATGGAGAAACTTCAAACCGAAATATGACAAACATATGTCAAAGAAAACCACTCAAGCAGCCTGCGTGGCCTTTATTACGTATACTAAGAGTAAAGGACTTTGTAGCAATTTTACATTCAAAACAATGCTCACCCACATTGTAGACTTACAGTCATCCATTACAAACATCAAACAGCAGTTCTGAATTCTGGACAGCAATTAATCAAACAAAAACACACTGCTTCAACTAAACTGCAACCACACACAAGCTGAAAACAAGAAAACCTGTATTTTACAAAGTGCCCAAATGCCAAAGTATGGAATTCTAAAAACACTTTGCCATACCGGACCCACCCCAACCCTCCCGCTGAAATAGACACACAGATCTTATACTCTTCTTATTGCATCATCAATGTCTGACATTTGCTCCTTCAGCTGGTTCCACTGTTCTGGGTTCAGTGAGATACCTGGAGGGGGGATTAATACTGATGAAATAAACTGGTTCAGTAGATGGGTAAAACATGCCAGAATATTCATTTAAAGGGCCTATATCCAACATTTTTCTTAAAATCTTTGACGTTTATGTAAGATTATGTACTAAAAACATTATATTCTTTGATACATTACCATTTTCAATTTTGCATTACCCCTTAGAATAGAAAAACTGATGTGTAAATGACTTCTATTCTGATTGTGGCTCATACAAAAAGGAGTCCAGGGTGCAACACTCTTTATAACATTAGCATAAATGGGCAGGGCCAAACAGCTGTAGCCTAAATAGGCAAGTATATGTAAAGATGTTGTTTTTTATGACATCGCAAAAATACTTTCTAAACAAGCTGCTGCAGCTTAGTTTCCATATATGGAATGGGTGTGTGTTTTGTTTATCATGAAACAATGTCTACATTCACACAACATTGTGTGTCAAATATGTTACCGAATTTTTCTCATGATATAGCTCCTTTAAAGGAATATTTAACACTATAATGCTAAAACTGAGTGATTTATATACAAAACATCAACACTAGATCAACACTAGCTATATATTTTCTACTTTGTGAGCCATGTTAGCATTTTAATATGACCTTCAATTCCTGTTTGTCTGATTCAGTTTTACAGCCACAGTTAAAGAATAAATTGTTTTTATCAAAGGAACAACAGGTTTGATAATTACCTTTTTTGCCAGGCTTCATGTCACCAGCTTGGTCCATCCAGTATTCTCTAATGTCAATCAAAACCTTTCCTTTGAAATCTCTGACACTAACGTACCGCATCTTCCCAATCTGAAACAAATGCATAATTTCAGCCATCATAACTTTTCAGGATAGTGACATTGCAGACAGCAATAGTGTTTATAGGCATAACGTGCAGATGTAAAATATGTAAATCTGTTCTTGAAACAAAAGTTCCATTTCTCCAAATGTCTAAATGTAGCGGATCAGCCGATCAGTCCGTGTCCGAAGTTTCCTCCTTTAGTACTGAATTGGACCCATCTTGTGTCCAATTTTTTCTTCATATACAGAGATAACAGTACACCATAAAATATTAGAAACCATATACAGTATACTTACATCATGTGGTTTGACACGAGTGTGATGCAGTTTGCAGAATGCTATTTGGTGGTTATAAGCTTCCATTACTTGTTAGCTACATTAGTTCCATAGTCCAAGTGCAATACATAAATAAATAAATACATAAATAACCAAACATACTAGCAAACTGGCCTAATGCTGGCACTGAATTAATCTTTCGTTCCTTTAAGAAATCTTTTTAGAGAATCTTTAAGGAGATGAAACTCTTTCACAGTACTTTGTCCCAAAAAATAGTGACAATCGGCCAAATTCATAAAACACACAGGCAGATTTACAGTGAGGCTAAAAGCAAATAACACTGTGCTAACACATTTTCTCATTCATAAATCATTTAAAATAAATCATTTAGAACTAGTCTGAGGCTAAACTTCCCAGTAAGAATATAAAGCAAAGGCAAGTTTGGTCTGTTAGGATTGTGCATCATGGTGCAATGCCATAACTGCAGTTGTAAGAGTACATGAAGAAGGTCGTTTGCGTAGATATGTTGTTTCCTAGGCTGGCCTGAATAGCATTTTACAGGTTTCGAATATTTGTTGGTATTTCTAAAAGCACTCAAACTTCATCCGTAACATCAACCTTGAAAAACATTTACATTTTATATACTTTGAGTATTTTCATTAATGCAATTAAAAATATATCCATTAGGCTGCAATAACGTATCAATAGTTAGCTGAAGCCTGTATGTTGGTACAGAAGCCATGTCTGCACTGAGGAATTTGTGGAGCTAGAAGTCCATCTGAATGCAACAAGGACCACCCTTGAAGCAGCTGTAGAAGGTTCATCCATTGCCAGAACTCTCCAGAACAAATAGGTATTAGGACTGTACTGTCAAACAGTACTCAGTTAAGTATAACAATATTTACATATTTGAGATGATTCATTACACTCATACTAACCTCTGATGCATTCTTTAAACTTTTTCCATAAGTAATAATCACTGTCCTTTTAAAAGTCCTATTCTGATTAAATGTGTATTTTGTGGCTTGAAGACAAAAAAAACCCCACAAAGAATCCCAATACTAAATACAGAACTGAGTAATTAACAAATACTTGAGCATTTACCAAATATGTTTCTCATTCTTTAATTATGGCTACATTTCTACTATTCTTAAAATCCATTGCTCTGGTTCTGAGTTTTTTGGTTATTAATACATGTTATCTCATTAACCTTTCTAGGACACTTGCAAATATGAGGATTCTATGAATAGTGCTTAATTACTGTGCTGATCTTTTTAAGTTAAGAAGTGCAGTTATCACTGAGTTTTATAAATCTGGCCCAACATATCCAGAAATTTGTAGACACCTGCTCATCAAATGTTTCTTCTGAAATCAGGGATATTAGTCAGTAGTTTGCCCCCTCATCCCAAAGGTATTCCACAGTGCTCCATCACTTCAGAAAACACAGTTCCACTGCACTAAAGCCCTAAGCTTGGGGGCTTTATATCCCTCTAGCTGACGCTTGTCATAGTGCACGGTCACCTTAGGCTCATGTGCAACTGTAATGAAGATTATACAAGTTCTGTGCACACAACGGAATACGAACTTAATCATCAGAAATGTATTCAGTGTTTATACTATTGCTCTGAAACATGAGTAGATGTTTTAGACTAGTTTTTGTCAAACCAACAAGCAGCAGAAATGTCTACTGCCTAAGCATCTCACAGCTTTCTGTCTGTTCAGCAGGGACTGCACTTACTGCACTTAGAACTGAAGATTGCACTACACTACACTTACAACCTACTGATATTGAGCACAAAAAACATTTGTAAACGTGAATATGTGAAGAAACGTTATCTAAACCTGGAACATGTTGTCGCTGTTATTTTTATCACTCTTAGAGGAGCCGCTGGGTTTGGAGGTCTCCCCACTCTTCTGCTTTTTAGCAGGTTTCTCCGGCGCACTCGCCTTCTTTCTCTTGGCCTGTGACAAAAGTGATAAATCATTGCATTTAGCTCCATAATTCTGGGCTTTGTTAGATACAAACACACTTAATTTAATGTCATTACAATAGAGTAAGTACCAATTTTCCTAACTAAGAAAAAGCAAGCCATGTTGTGGCCAAATCTAACAAGAAAACATCCGAGCTCTCTAATATCTAACAATAAACTATAAATTGTAGCAAAAAATACCTTCGTTTCTGCTTCGCTGTCAGAATCACTGCTAGATGTGGAAGACAACACCTCTTTTGATTTGGGCATGCTGGTGAAGACAACAGTGAGATTGTTATAACAAAATGTGAGCCAACACTGCCCCCATATGGCAACCCAACAAACTTCAAAATACCTAGACCACATGCTTGTTTAGACCTGAATTCCAAACACCTGATCTAAATGTTGCAAAAACGTGCAATTGGATTTCTTGCTGCCATAAAGGTCTTTACAAAGTATCATTTGCAAATCATGTTTGAAGTATTGCAGTATTGGCCTTTGCAACACTGAGCTCACAGTTACAATATTGTTGTATAATTTGTGATCTATTACTTAATTGCACACATCAGTGTTTTGATGAATCAAGACATTAATAAACATAATCCAATCCATAATCCAAGGTTAAACAAATAAATTATATAACATTCTATTATGTTTAGACATTCATAGGAAGATGCATTAACTAATTACTATTGTTCATTATTCAATTATAATTCATGTTTTTGACAAATCAGCATAGTGATTACTATGCAATCTAAAAGACTGTTTTTAAGTCATTTTATTCTTAGAGCAACATTAAGTGTAACTTTAGCCCGATGTAAATCTCAATACTCATGGTTTACGGTCAGTGGCGTTTGCTCTTTTGGGTGACCAGGATGCAAAGGGGTAAAGTGAGGCAGCATGGGCTAAAACCCCAGGAATGCCATATTTGACAAAACGTGTGCCACCGTTTCCCAACGAAGCAGCACATTCAATACAGAGGGAAAATATCGTGGTATAACAACATTAGCACCACGCACACAGGTTTAGCAGATTTATTTTTTTGACTAAGAAAGGAATACTGTCATGAATGCTGTACAAATATTCTCTCATGCTCATTTTTCTGCAGGAGAATAGTTGATTTCATGTACCAGTTTTATATTTGGTTCAAGCTTATTCCCTCTCGAAAAGGAGTGCGGCAATTTATTTTAACATGTTCATGTTAATGTTATTGGGCAGACATTCTACACTGTGTTCAGAACTCAGAGATAATAAAACAGCTGCACTGACACAAAATACCTGTGTAGGCTTCCCCCCCGACAATTGTTTGTTTTCTCATTTTATAGTTAGTTTTAAAATTAAAAATATTCCAGTTTCTAAAAGTTTCACACATTTATACAAAAATACCCAGAGAAATATTATGCTATGCTGTAAGTTAATGTTCAGATAAAAGGACACATAAGTCTGGATTTTTGCTGACCTAGATAGCAGAGATGACAAAGAAGCAAGTTTAAGACACAGTTCTTTTGAAATCCTTGTTTAGAGACATTTTCAGTGTCAGTCTAGCTGCTTTACCAAAAGAAGTGCCATGTTTCTGTTCCATTACTAACGTAGTGCTCCAGGTTCATTAACTTCGTCTTGCTGGAATTTTTCCATTCCACCTTAAATGGCGCAGCAGTCAGAACATATAATTGCACAAATTAAGGCAGAATGGAAAATAAGGATCCATTCAAGGAGGAAACAAAAATAAAACGTCAACGTTAGTTTTGTAAATTATGCCATGAGTGCATTAACTTAGGTAGTTGAGAAAGTAATTCCAATGCTTTATATGAAATTCACAAAGATTTTGTAAATTAGCTAAACCAATTACCTTGACTTGACATTTCTCATTGTTTAAATGCTGTTTTCCATTTTAATTTCTTACAAATAGGTAAATGATCTCTCTTCAGCTGTGAAATCGTAGAAGGGACTTTGGATCTGTTAGCTTTAAGTTCTCGTTACTTGGGCAGTGTTTCTGCTGGCAACACTTCTTTTTGATTACCTTTTTATTTTTGATTACCTTTTTATGGGTATGATGTTTTGTTTGTCAAAATGTTAGATTTTTTTTTTTTTTTTTTTTTTTAATAAATCTGACAGAATTTTTGGCACCATTTGTTCATCCAGAACAACTTATTAGATGTCAGGAACAATAAATATTTTGGCCTATCATGTAACTCTGCTGAAGTATTGTGAGATAATATGTTTACCATAACGCTCACTCATACATGCAACAGCTCGGTGGAAGATCATGTGTCATTCCTAAATTTTGACGCTCCTCTATATTCAGGTGGCCCTATATTCTGGGTAGTAATCAGCATGTATTCTGCATTGCAGGTCAGTTTTTTTTTTACACCATTTAGCAGGTATAAAGTTAAAGTTTAAGACCACTGTCAGAAGTGGTCTGCTCACAGACCCTCAGTCAGATTGTACAGGACACATACACAGATGTACCAGTATACCAGCTACCTTGATGCTAATTTAAGAAAGTAAAACCATTAGCAAGCTAACCAAAATTAGCATTATCATACCAGTCCATAAACAGACTATCTGTAAAGCACAGCTTTCCACATTATTTCACATTTCCACATGATTTGGGACAGCTGGTGGCCTAGTGGTTAGGGAGTTGCCCCTGCAATCAGAATGTCGTGGATTCGAATCCCAGGACTGCAAGTGGCACCTCTGAGGCATCCTTGAGCAAGATACCGTCCCCACACACTGCTCCCCGGGCGCTGCGCTCCTGAGTGCCCGCTGCTTCACTTGGGTGAATGGGTTAAATGCAGAGGAAGACGTATGTGCTGTGGTTTGTTCACGTATTACAAATGGACACTTTGCATTATATCATGATATGCATGACTGACACACAAGCATGTTTATGGGATTAAAACTGTATTTAGGAACATTTCACAGCTCTTAGCAAAGGTCAGTGCTCTGTGGCAGGTGTTCCACATGGTTCTATATGGGAACATTACACGTGCCAAGTCATATGTGGCCAGTTTTCTTATTTTTAATGACCGTACACGTATAAGCACATCCACAAATGACTTCACATGTGTCGAGTCATGTGTGGCCAGCTTTCTTTTTTTTAATGATTGTACATGTATAACCACACCCACAGTACTGCTATTAAAAAAAAAACAGCTTTAAAGTCAAACTGAAACAAAATCTGAACATCTATTTTGTTAGATATCCCTGGTCAAATTAAGCAAGACTGATCACACTATACAATTAAAGAAATAACCACTGCCTCACCTCCCCTTCCCAGAACCGCCTCAATCATCGTTAAACCTCTCGGTTAGAGAAGGGAAATGTTATTTCCCCCTTCACTACACCTTTAAATGTGTTTTTAAATACTGTGATAATAAACCATAATAAAAAAATATACTGGCAGATCCCAAGAGAAAATGCACCAAGCATTGAAAGGGCACCTCAGACATCAGCTGAGAAGCTCTGCTTTAGTAAAGGGGGCTTTGTTTCTGCAAACTATGCCAGTCAGGAATCTGGCATGCACTAGATTCTGGGGCTGAACAATTATCCTTATTTCATAGTAGTTAAGAATACGGTTACAACTAATTCTAATTCTATAACTGATTACCCTATCAACCATAATTCATTTGCCAAAATTCCTACTGTGGTTACCTAACACTTTGCTGCGGTGGCCACGAACCTTATCTATAAAGGGCTGTTGTGGGTGCAGGTTTTCACTCTAACCACACTGGAGCCCACCTCCCACAAATAATCAATTATTTGAAAACAGACACTGATTGAAGAACCTGGTAAGGCTTCTGCTTGGTGGGAATGGAAAAACTGCAGCCAAACTGGTCCTTTGGGGATAAGACTAGCGATCCCTAGTCTCAAAAAGGATCACACATACTCATCCCCAGCTCTACTGCCTGCTACTAGAAAGGTTGGTAGGTTCCTCTGTGAATGCATCCCAGACTGACAACACACTTTTTCTACCAAGGGTCCAGATCAACAAAAAGGAAGCACCCTGCTCAAAGGTTCCAGGAGCAGTCTCTTCGACAGTGGCTGACAACAGCAGAGAGAAGTTCAAGTCCTGGAAAAGCCTGCTGAGAGAATCTGCAGGATTTTGGGGATAAGGCAAGGCCAGAGATGGTGTTGTGGCCCAACTTGCACGGCAGCCTGAAGCCCAGGCTGGGTTGTATTTATTTATTAACTTATCTTCTGTAATAGTTTTTGATTTGATTATTAGATCTTTCATCGGCAAACCAATATTTGACAGCTTGCAGTGTGCCCCTATCCATATGAAACGGCAAACCCATGAGACACACAAAGCAACTTCAGCTAGCTCGCCACTGGCGGCTCAGACCTGGGCCTCGATAAAAATCCCCTCAAACACCTTTTATCACGCAGACACAGTCATGAGTTTCTCTTCCCTGTTCTGTACATTAATTTACGAAAACCACTGTCTCTTAAAATACATTTCATGTTATCCGATCAGTTGGATTCAGGGTAACTTACGTTGACGGATGCAGTTAGCTTGCTGCTCTCTCTCCACACTCACAGAGGCGGGAAGTCTCGCTGGATACCAGGGCTGCGGACCAATCATAGATCTGTTTAGTAATGAGGGGACTTTCTGGGAAATGTAGTTTTATCTCTAATTTTAATATAATAGGTGGGTAATAGGTAATCTAGGTGATTAAAGAAAAGTATAATAAAAACTAACAAAATATATGGTGATATATATGTATTTGTATATATATATGCTGTCCTCCCTCTCGTAGTGTATAT
>JBBPCZ010172881.1:0-16373 GCA_037974445.1 Brycinus macrolepidotus
GAGCTGGTGTTGAGGGTCCACGTGAGGTTCTCCATGATGTGGACACCAAGGAACTTGGTGCTCTGGACGATCTCCACCGAGGAGCCACTGATGCTCAGTGGGGAGTGATCACATTGTGCCCTCCTGAAGTCAACAACCACCTCCTTTGTTTTGTCAACATTCAGGAAAAGGTTGTTGACTCTGCACCAGTCCGTCAGCCGTCACACCTCCTCTCTATATGCTGTCTCATCGTTCCCGCTGATCAAACCCACCACAGATGTGTCATTGGCGAACTTGATGTGGTTTGAGCTGTGCATTGCTGCACAGTCATGGGTCAGTTGCTAGGTTACTCCCCAGGACAGTTAAAGAAAAGCAATAAACTGATTGAAAAACACCACCAAAAATGACTTGCAAATCTGCAGTGCACCGGCACTGAGCTTCATTGACCTATCTGTCTTGTTTGGAAATGATCTATCGGTGTTTCATCAGACCTTTCGAGAGATGTCAACCTACAAATACATAATCAACCATACCGTTAACACTGAGAGAGACCGCGGTGTAAGTTGTTGCTAGGTTACTCACCAGGACAATAAAAGAAAAGCCCCGCCCACCTGGAGAAAACCTTGGTACCAAGGTTGTGGACCCAACTGCTAACAAAAAAATGGTCTTTGGATGTTTGCATTGGTCTTCTGGAGTTGAAGGACATCTTCCTTCAACTCCTTATATCTCCTGCCTCGACAGCAGGCCAGTCTTACAGTTCAGCTGTAAAATAACAAGGACCATCTCCAACACATGATGTGATTTACTGGTTATATATTTCTCTCAATCATCTAAATTAGCGCAGTATGGACTTTCCTCAATCTTCTCCATTCTGCTCTTTGCTTCCTTCCATCTGGATTTCACATGAATCATTTGACTGCAAATAAGTTATTAATTCATTTTTTTCAAAAAAGAAATGTAACTAAATAGCAAATCACTATTTATAATTACAATCTGATCTCTGGAATTTGTCTACTGCTTGACTTAAGAGTGAAATTAAAATCAAATTTTTAAAACTGAAATAATTTATTCAAAAAAGTTAGTGTTTTTTTAGTAAAGTCGGTGTTTAACATTTACAGAAGGCTTTAGGGGTTTGAGGTTTGGGTTTGGGGTTTGGCGTTGGGGGTTAGGATTAATGGTTTGAGGTTTGGTGTTGGGGTTAGGGGTTTGAGGTTAGAGGTTTGGTGTTGGGGTTGGGGTATCAGGTGGTTACGGGGTTAGAGCTAAGGTTAAAAAAATAGGGAAAGTTCATTGTAATGTAATGTAATGTATATTTATTTTAAATGATGATTAACTACAAGGTGACCATCCACAAATCATGTACAGCAGATGATCAAAATAAAGGATGGCCGTTGCCTCTAGCTGTCTAGTAAAGTCTGCGATTGTGTTCGCATTTGTAATCATTAAGAGGATGAAGATCAGCGATTCATTCATTAAAATGCTTCTATCGTCTTTAAAACTGTTCTACACTTACTAGATGAATAGATTGGTGCTTTCCTTTATCGTACACACCATTTCATTCCCTCCATTTTAAACAAGGGCCAAGGCTGAAAGCCCAGGCCATTCATCGTCTGCCAATTTTCATGAACTGTGCCTTCGCACATGGCCTCCGTAAAGCTATAGCATTGAATGATTGAGTGGTTTTCACATTCACAGAATTCACATTCATGAGATTCATTGCCTGTGTGTCTAATTGGAGGGTCATTAAGTTAAACTACAGGTTTGGAATTCCAGTGAAGTCGGCGGCGGACGCAGGGCTGAATAATGCCAGCATTAATGAGGAGAACAACTGGTGCTGTAGTTGTAAATGGTGGCAGGGGCTGGCGCCATGCCTCCCTTCCAGTTAATGACATCTGCTGGGGGTTAACCGCTCACACACCTCAGTCGGGCACAGCACGGACCTAACACAACACACTGCAGAGAGAACACATTCAGGAGGGTGTTTATACACTCACACACACACACACACTCTATCTCTTTTTATATACCAAGTCTAGTCAAGTTAGTTTATTGTCATTTCAGCCATATACACAGTACAGCATTCCCCCAGGACCATGGAGCAACACAGGAACAGAAACAGAAACACTACATAAGTGCAGGACAGGAACATACAAAGTGCAAAGACAGCAAGAGAGAGTAGTAGTGTGTGTGTGTGTGTGTGTGTGTATACACACATATATAAGTGTATTTTTAAAACTGCAGTATAAAGACGTGTGTATATACAGGTATATATTGCAGTTATATATATATATATATATACATATATATTTATATATATGTGTGTGTGTGTGTGTGTGTGTGTGTGTGTGTGTGTGTGTGTGTGTGTGTGTGTGCGTGTGTGTAGTTTTGAGATCACATGGTGTCACAGTGACAAACTGCACAGAAAACTTCTAGGATGAAGTTTATGCAATTTTAACCACTATTCACATTCCAACTGTGTTTTTTTGGGCAATTTCTAGTCATACTGAAGACTAGAAACATTCAGTAAGAAATGGAATAGAAATATACTACATAAACTATAAACTACATTAACAGAAACTGAAATAAAGAATGGTTTTACTGACTCTTAATACAGCTGCCACTTTTGGGATGGGTGTCATTTGCGATGATTTGCTGTGTTCAAATCTGGTTGTATTCATGAGCATTTTTTTATACCTTACCCAGTTTTTTCTTAGTCATATTGAATTCACCCCCTCCGGCCCGGTCGGATTAATGCCAGTATGTGACCTGCTGTGCCATCTTTTTCTCACCAGGAGTCACACAGCTTTATTAAGTGTGTTGGCGGGCTGTGGAAAGCTAATCACACCCCTCTGCTGCATGACTGTACAGTCCGGGTGCTCCATACAGCAATGAGGGGAGGAAGAAAACAGCTTTTCACAGCACTGTACTGGTTCCACTTTACAGCTGAAATGAATAGAATAAGGGTCGAATGGACTTCAGCCATGAGCAGCGCATGGTTCAGCTGAGATTCGAACCATCCACTAATTATCTGAACCGCTTATCCTTAATCAGGGTCTGGAGTCTATCCAAGTACTGCGAAAGGATAAACACCCTGAACAGGTCAGCAGTCCATCACAGGGCAGACATACACTCTCACCGAGGGCCAGTTTAGCATCTCCAGTCCACCTGCTATGCGTGTCTTTGGACTATGGGAGGAACCTGGAGATCCCGGCAGAAACCCACATAGACACGGGTCAAATTCAAACTCCATATAGAAAGGGTTAGACTCAAACCCAGGACCTCCTTGCTTTGACAATGGCGCCACCCACTCCACCACCATGCTGCCCTGGTTCAAACCAGAATATGCAAATCTTAGATTTGAGCTTCACATTTCATGTTGTTCCAACTTTTTGGTGCAATAAAGAACTGTTTTTAAAAATGTTCTGTAAAGACCGCAGTTTCACTGTATAAAACGGACTTTTGTATTGTAGTCAGCTAAAAAACTGCATTACTTTAATGTCATGCATTAAGGAGTTAACATACCTATAACTTACATTCAACTATTGTAAGACATTGCTGTATATTAAACTCCAGCCTTAACCTGAAACCTAAGCCTGAGCCTAACGCTGTCTTCCTATATGTGTCTAAAGGACCAAAATAATAAATGTAATAAATTAATGAATTATATAATAAAATAAATGAGAGGAATCACAATTGTAGCCTGAGAAAATTTTAGATTGTGAATTTCAGCATTTGTCTCTTTTTTTCTGCCTGTTTCAATTTGTCTTAAAATTTCTCTTATGAATGACTCTTACAAATGATACATGTAAAATACCAATGCAGAATTTTGAACAATACAATACCTGTAGAAAATAATATCCCCAAGACTCGACTCAGATTCGCATCAAGTGACCCAAGACTTGACTTGGGCTCACAACCGAGAGACTCAGCTCTAACCTGCACCCCACAAACTCAAAACTCGACTCAAACTCAGACCCTGGAAAATCAAGTCTTGAAATTCTGTTCTCCTTTTGCTGAGAAGAAATGAACCAAATTAGTGGAAATGAAGTCGGCATGGTAGGAACCTGCAGGTGACTTTGGTAAAGTCTTTTACGAAAATATTATTATTATTATTAACACAATGTGTTAACATTCTAATGAAGAACTCTGGGGGTCATTTTCATATCTGCATCTGCTAACGATGATACATTCAATAATAACATTTAAGGTTTAAATATAGAAACTGAAATGTCAAATAAAATAAGCTTTAATGTGAGATTAAAGGGAATAAACACTACGTTGTCTCTGCTAATTGCATCATCTTTGAACCAGTGGAAGAAAAAAAAATAAAAGCATGTCTGCTCATCCAGAACATTGCCTAATTAAAGGTGCAGCGGGTATTTTTATGCTCAGAAATCACAGAGGGGTCGTAAAAAACGGCCAGAAGGGTTATGTAGAGTCACTGAGCAACATTTGTCGATGCGGCGCTTTATTTTATTTCTAATGCAGTTAAAAAAAAAAGACAGACCCTCCTGAGCACAGTCGTGGCAAAATTAATAATTACATAATTAGAGATGATTCAAGACCACTCTCCTCTCCGACACTGTCTGAACTTAAGGATTAGCTAATTCAGATCTTTATTACTTAAAACTTAATATCTGTCATTCACTTAATGTTGCCATCTGAAAAAAAGCACCATGGTATAACCGTTCCAACACGCTATTTATTATTAATTATTTTTTTTATTTTTTTTTATTAATGGTTCAGACTCTTTCACACAATAACCTGTTTGATCTGTATCTTCACACGTTTCAGTTTGGTCCGAACCAAACTAAAAGGAATGAAACGTGCCTCGACAAGCAGTCTGAACCAACTCCAGCTATAGAAACCTGTTTTGACTCTTTCAAGTAAAGTCAAGTCGGTTTATTGTCATTTCAGCCAAATACACAGCACACTGCAGGAAGTGCAGGAAGTGGTGTTTCTGTGAAGAAAGGCTTGTTATTTGAAGCTGTGTGAAATCTGGCAGGATTTTAGGACAGAATTTTGTACAATTCAGTGCCTGCAGACAATAATAGGACCCCCGAGACTCGACTCAGATTCACATCAAGTAACTCAACACTTGACTTAGATTTGCACCCCACAGACCGAAGACTCGACTCGAACTCTAGCCCTGGAAAATCAAGACCCGTCTCGGACTCTCACCCTGGAAACTCAAGACATACCTCTGACACTCGCCCTGGAAACTCAAGACCCGACTCGGACTCTCGCCCTGGAAACTCAAGACCCGTCTCGGACTCTCGCCCTGGAAACTCAAGACCCGACTCGGACTCTCGCCCTGGAAACTCGAGGCCCGACTCGGACTCTCGCCCTGGAAACTCGAGGCCCGACTCGGACTCTCGCCCTGGAAACTCAAGACCCATCTCGGACTCTCGCCCTGGAAACTCAAGACCCATCTCTGACTCTCGCCCTGGAAACTCAAGACCCGACTTGGACTCTTGCCCTGGAAACTCGAGGCCCAACTCGGACTCTCGCCCTGGAAACTCGAGGCCCGACTCGGACTCTCACCATGGAAACTCAAAGCTCGACATCTGACTCTCGTCCTGGAAAATCAAGTCTCGAAATGAGTACGAGAATGCATTTCTGCAGTGTGAGTCAGACTCAGATTCACACCTTTGAGTCAACTAGGTTTCGGATCGGTGCCCTTTCTCATAACACAACAGTGAGTTTGTGAATAATAGAAGGTTTCTGTTCAATTTAAGAACAAACTCATTTCATCATCACATGAGCTCTGTATATCAGTTAGATCCCAATATCAAACATGCCGCAGTGCCACGACCCCCGTGGGCCTTCAGATGAGTCTTCTGTAAGCCTGTTAGCTAACGAATGGGACAACAACAGGACAAACAGCTGCTTTGACTTTGCTTGTTAAATGTTCCTTTACCTTCCAAATCCCAATTTAACCCCTGCAGTGACCTGCGTTCTCTTTTCCTCTCGGTAAACAAGAGTTCGCTTTGTAGACCCTGGGTTTCTGCAAAGATTTGAAAAATAAAATATAAATAAATAAATATTTTTTCTCTTTTAAGTTTCATTCTCAGTTTCCTGCAGGTTGTTGAAAATTTTTATGCGCTTCAAAACACACACACACACACACACACACACACACTCACACTCCATAGGAGGCTGGGAGACAAACTCCAAACACATAAACATACGCGATTGTGTCGGGTATTAAAGTTTATTTCCTATTTAAGCTTCTATCGAAGAAATGGTGATGGCTCACAGTTAGGGGCACGAAACCATCTCACATCAAAGTTACAAAGCTGGAAATATGGATATGAATATCCAAATCTGTTTTTTTATTCTCCAATGTGGTTTTTTTGTGCCCCTTTGAACACAAACGCTCATGAAATATATCCTCTGTTAAGGGACTTTTACGGTTCTCTAAATGCTAACTCAAAGAGATAGTGGTTTACATTATCTTTCATCAGTTTAATCATGTGATTCATGGCTTATTTATGCGTGGGGAAAGAAAGAGCCGGGCGGAAAGACTGGGCTATTGCGGTCTCCCGGACTCCAGCGCTTATTTATTTTTCTGCTTATTTTGTTGGCGCAGCGTGCAACGCTTTGAGCTTTGTGAGGGGCTTCTCTGTGAACAGCAGCCAGCTCGAACCGGACTTTCCAAATTCTTTGTGCATTAAAATTTCACATTTTATTATTTTAATGCATATTTTTGCCCTGTCTTATGGTTTAAAATTAAATATTTATTGTTTGTAGAATCAACAACGAGGTTCCAGATGCAGTATTACAGATTATAGTGAAGTTGCTCCTCATTCACCTTCAGCATCCACGCCACTCACTAGTAATCAGTGGATAGATCTTCAGTAGACATAAATTCAGTAGACGATTCTTGCACTGCATGATTAAATGATGCAAAATGAGGGAAATCCAGATTGTTTTTGCTGTCTGGTTTTTCCTCTTTGAACACAGACACTCAAATAAAATACCCCACAGCCCCATCAACACTCTGAAAGTGTGTTTTCAACGTGCACTTAGCAGACTATTGTGGCAAAAACTCAAATTTACACAATTTTCCACTGACCTCAGATCAGCAAAGTTTTTTCTGATTCCAAATTTTAAGTTTTTAGTTTAGAACTGGAGCTATGAGGCTAATTTTGCTAAGTCTAGAAGTCAGTAGTCACCCAAATAGTTTCTGTAAAACACTTCCACAGAACTTATCTGGACTCACTGAAACCTCATCCAGCTCTTCATTAAGGTGGAGTAGACTTGTGGCTATGGTTTAGGATACCAAATGAGGTTGTTTGCACCTTCAGTGTTTTCGGTAACCGTCTGGACTTTACTGACAGTAAAGTACTGTGCAAAAGTCTTAGGCGTCTGAGAAAATTATATTTAAATCCCTTTTAGCTGAGCAGCATATGATTTTAAAAGTTAATATTAGAATATATACAAACTAATATTAATACAGTAAATAGTGATTTAAATCTGTGTTTGCTTAATCAATCCCACACCTCCTCACAGAAATCCAGTATTACATTGTAGTTTTCATCAAATACACCAAATACCTGGTTAAGCTCAATCAGTCCTTCATTAAATTCAATCAGGAACTGCTGATGGAGTTTCACCACTCCATGTGAAGGCAAAGTCTAGAACAGTTCTTCTAACCAGCTCACAAAATATCAAGTACTTTTTACAAACAAAACAAATCCTGACATTATTTAATGCTTTCTTGTTTGTCAGCATTTATTCTAACATTAATTTGCTGACAGAAAGTCCCTCACTGCTCAGATAAATGGCTTTAAATAGTTTGCACAGGGGCCTAAGACTTTTACTCAATTCTGCATATGTGTAACAGATTATTTTGGTCACTTTCCAAACATGAACCTGCAACACTCCTATCTGCTAGAAGTAGATTCCTATTGCAATGCAAAAATGTGATACTGTCTTGTGGAGAATAATCATTCTATTAAGATATTTGACGTAACTTCATTGTTTATAGTGTTAAACCAGCTTCAGTCAAGAACAAGTTGAGCACACCCCAGACAGACATTTCTCTGTTCAATTTTAATCCTAAATATTGTGAGAATATTACATTTTTAGTCTCACATTGTTGAAAATATTGTGAATTGAATGGCGAGCCCTAAATTGCCTGACAAACCAAATCCTAACTGTACTTTTATACACCTGCTATCGCCTTGGGCACTTGAACATTTGGCTGCACCCCCTAGTGGCCACATGCTGGTTTGTGCAAAATTGGAATATGGTTAACTCACACAACCAAACCAACCAATCAGCAAAAACTTGGTCTCAAAACTTTCAGCTTTAACTCTAATGAAGTCACTTCTGAATCTGCAGGAGCTGCGGCTTTTTAGTCAGTTAAAAAAAAAAACATGTGATGCCAAAACTGAGACTTGCATGACTGTGTACATTTATTAAACTATTCATTCTTAAACTTCACGAAAGATTTGAAACCTTTCTTTCAGCACCAAAACATCATTAACTCTCACTGAAACATCAATAACTCTCCCCAAAACAAGAAAACCTGGGACCATAAAACACCTTTATATGATTAAAGCGTCTGAGCTTCATGGTCCAGTCATCAGGATGATGTTTCTGCAACTGTAGATCTGAGCTTTTAAGGTTTAAACACAATATACAACAAACAGGAGGACTTTGACCTTTTCTCTATTGTGGAAGAACAAGTTAAGGTTAATCACTAGCTTGATGGTTGAAGACACTGATCAGTAATGGAATGAGTGATGGTTCCATATTTTAAAGAGCAAATCAGTTTTTGATATTTTTTGTTTGTTAATATTAGCATATCATGCAAGTATGCTAACTGCTTCTAGTGCAATATCATATTTATGGTGCAACACTAGTCAGTCTGGAAGAATTTACATACCATTACACTGCTGTATTGTCTGTTTATTATATTGTCTCAGATTCTCAGATTTCCATCCCATTCACACTATACTGTATATTTATTGCATTGTTTCTGTCATTCCTTGCACTTTGTTCAATGCTGAACAAGTCTATTGTGCAATAATCAAACGTATGGTATAATACTAGTCACTCTGGAAACTTTACAACCCATTCTCACTATACTGTTACACTGCTGTATTGTCTATTGATTGTGTTGTTTCTGTTGTAACTTGCACTCGGCTGAATGTTGCTACTGTAGATGTCACAACGTGGTCCATGGAGAAACGTGGTCCATAACCTCATTATGTACGTGTTCACAGCTGCTGATGACAATAAAGTAACCTCAAAATATAATCCAGCAAAGGTATATCCAGATACAGTACAGACAAGAAACATGTCTTTGCTGTAAACAGCCTCTTGTGAGCTTCAAAAATGAATAAAACTTCACAATGTAGTTTAACGCAGGTGCAGACACTTCAGACCAAGATGCTGTGCCAGATTTCGAGTGCACATATATCACCAAATGATCAATACAGTACATATTTGAATATGTTATTGACAGTCTACTCTGAGTAATGTAGTATTTAATATGGAACAGTTTGGTACAGCACAATATATCATGGTATTTAAAAGGATTCTTTGCTTTTTTATCTAAAATGATTAATATCAGACTTGATATGGTGTTTAAGGGTGTTAATGCCTCTGTCATCATCCATGCAGATGCATGAACAGCTCCCTGATGCAAATGTGCAATCGAGAGCCTGGATTTCCTGGCGCCGTGTGTGACTGCATTACTGCATTTGGACCTGTGAGCTCCGTCCTTAAATTCGCTCTGCAAGGCAAGCAGTCTCATTTCCACCAGACGTTCTGGCGCATAACAATGAAACACGGAGCCATTTTCTCTCTCTCTCTCTCTCTCTTTCTCTCTCTCTCTCTCTCTCTCTATTCTGCTTTGTCAAAACTTTTAAGCTCATTAAAAACTCAAAAACAAACCTGTCTGCTCGGAAAACAGCTGAATCATTTGTTAATATTTCAAAAACGGTTCTGATTATTGCCGGAATGCAGCTGCATGATTCATGCAGGGCCTGATTTATCATAAATGAGTTTAAACAAAGTCAAAACTAGTGGATAGAGAAGAAGCTTAAGCAGGGACACAGTTCAGCTTAAACAGGACTACAGTAAACCTAAAGCAAGCATACAATAAGGGCAAAGCAATAATGCAGTGAAGTAGGAATACACTAAAGCTAATAGAGGGGGAAAGGTTTGAACCTGCAGCTTTGTGGTCATCGGGTTCACAGACAAGTGTCTTAACCACTAGGCTCCTACCACCCAGTGAAGATAAAGCAGGAATTTGACAAAGTTAAGCAGGAAAACAGTAAAGAAAGAAATGCAGTAAAGCTAATGTAGGAAATATGGTTAAAGTAAATCAGGAATTCGGTAAATTTATTGCAGGAATACAATAAGGGTAAAGCAGAAACGCAGTAAAGCTGACAGAGGGAAAAGAGCTAAGCAAAAAAAAGAAAGCCAAAGCATAAACTATGAATACTGTGAAGTTAAGTAGGAACACAGTCAAGTTAGGAAAATGGTAAAGTAGGAATCAGTGAAGCCAAAGCAGTACTGTACAGTTAAGGCAGGAAATACAGAAAAGCCAAATCACGAGTACAGTAAAGCTAAAGCAGGAAATGTAGTGAAGCTAAAGCAGGAAATGTAGTAAAGATAAAGCAGGAAATGTAGTAAAGGTAAAGTAGGAAGTGTAGTAAAGGTAAAACAGGAAATGTAGAAAAGGTTGTAAAGGTAAAGCAGGAAATGTAGTAAAGGTAGAAAAGTTAAAGCAGGAACGGCAGTGAAGATAAAGCAGGAAATGTAATAAAGGTAAAGCAGGAAATGTAGTAAAGGTAAAGTGGGAATATGGTAAAGTTAATTTAGGAATACTATAAGAGTAAAGCAGAAATGCAAAAAAAAAACTAAGAGAGGGTAAAAAAGCAGGACTACAGTACAAATACTGTAAAGCTAAAGCAAGGAAAAGTAAAGTATGAATACTGTGAAGTAAAGCAAGAACACAGTAAAGTTAGGAATATAAAAAAGCTAATAAAGAAATACAGTAAAGCTGAAGCAGGAATGCAGTAAAGCTACAAATACCATAAAGCTAAAGCATGAACACAGAAAATCAGAAATACAGTAAAGCTACACTGAGAATACAGTAAAGCTAGAACAGGGATACAATAGAGCTAAAGTGGGAAAACAGTAACATTAACACAGGAATAAAACCAAAACAGAATATACTAAAAGAGGAATACAGTGAAGGTAAAGTGGGGTACACTGCGAATAAGGAACAAGGTTAAGTTCAAGTATGAATACTGCAAAGTGAACCAGGAAGACAGAAACACAGTGAAGCTAAAGCAGGAATCGGTGAGGTACAGTTAACTCAGGGATACAAGAAAGCTAAAGCAGAAATCTGGTGCCGCTGAAGCAGTAAAATACAACACAGTTAAAGCAGCAAAATACTGTATAGTCAAATCAGGGATCCAGTAAAGCTAAAGCAGTGAAATAGAGTACAGTTAAATCAGAAATACTGTAAAGCTAAAGAAGAAATCTGGTGACACTAAGGCAGTAAAATTGCATGGTTAAAGCATTCAAATGAAGTAAAGCTAAATCAGGAATGACGGCTGTGGCCTCGACTTTGTCGTTTCCCATCTCTGGTAACAGGTTGTGTGTACATACAGCTTTACCAGTCACTAAATATTTCAGTGAATTCAGTGAATGTGGGTCATGTCTGTGCGTGCGTGTGTGTGTGTGTGTGTGTGTATGTGTGTGTATGGTAATGTGACACATGAATTTGAAGTGACTCGGTTCAGTGTGTGGAGTGGGAAGTGCGGTCCCTGTCCGGTGATTGACAGTCAGGTGCTGCTACACTCCCGGAGACAGGTGTCTCTCACACACTCGTTAGTGCAGGGAGTTGTGGACACGCACATCTTAGAATATGACATACTGAAGTATGAGCCAATCAGAAAGCTCCGTGTCTACTCTATCAGAAACCTCTAATTCTACTGCTGCAGTGTGTGTTACCCGGCAACACCGCCGTGCCTGATACACTCGGATTAGGACCACTCAGGGTAAAAGGCTAAGAACCGTTCCAAGGGTTCCCTCCATAGTATCTCTTCAAATCTGTCTTCAGACCGCACTGCTACCACACACACACACATACACACAGCTGCAGATGAGCTCAGACAGACACCCACACACACTTGCTTTAAACTGGAGTTAAAAAAAAATGAGGCAACACTTTCTTCTACTTACGTTCTAGGTATTAACTGGGTACTAGTTAACTATTTTGAGTTACATTATAGAGTAGAGTAGAGTTAACTAAACTACACTAAAATGCCAAACAGCTTCTTTGTATTAGCTGGGTAAGAGGTACAATCTCCCAAAGTACTGGGCAATTATTTTGGTAAATGCTTAAATAATCTGAATAAATTATATTGGAAAAACTTAAGTCTGAGTTATTGAGCAGAAAAAAAAGGATGTAGTATATCATAGTAGGATAATTATATAAAATGACATTCATGGTAAGTAGAAAGTATATGGCATAAGACAAGCCGTTTTAGTAGCACTACGCTTCCAACGCACCAGCACCTCGTTCAGGGGCTGAGGGTTAATGTGTCTTTAATTAGGAAAACTTATTAGACATTTCATGTAATTTAGCTGGACTGTCTGGTAATTTACTGTTCTGTTCCCCAAAATAATAACATTCCATCATGTGACTCAGAAAAATTACCTGTTGTACCTCACAGTTATACTGGCAATACCTAGAACATAAGGGACTGTAAAAGAAAGCATTACCAAATCGATACCCCACCGACATCTAAAGAAACTGGATTATAAGTGACTAGAGGAGATGATGTAAATGAGAATAAAGTACAGACGTTACTCTCCATAAAAACAGAGCCAGTTTCACAAACGCAGCTGTGAATTTATGATGATGAAACAAAAAAGGATTAAGTGTAAGATCAATCTGAATTCCAGCAACTTACCTGCGCGAGACCTCGCACAGTTCCTCAGTGTGATGTATTGGCTTGTTTTTACAGTAGAGCTGCAGAGAGTGGGGAATAAAGCTACAGAAGTATTTTATATAACTCTAGTAGTCTTTCAAGCCTGTGTGGATGTTACTGCGAAAACAGCAATGCAGCATCATTGGCATGCCGAATTTGTCCTCCAGTTTTTGTGAGAGAAAAAATATTTTGAGTTGCTCTTGTGAAAAAGAAGCATACTTTAATACTACCAGTAGTACACCTGGAATACGTTAAATGTCCAAAAGTATGTGGACACCTGACTTTGACCCCTATGTTTCTTGGAAATTTAAAAACCAGGATAAGTCTCTATGTAGACCACTGGACTTCCTCCCCACCACGCTCATCAAATCATGTCTTTGTGCAGCTTGCTTTGTGCAAAAGAGCACAATCATGTCGGAAAAGGAGAAGGCCTCCACCAACTGGTGCAGAAAAGCATTGATGGCCATTGCAGATGGCAATTTTAGGCTTGTGAGCAGCTGTTTAGCCACTGAACTTCATTTCATGAAGCACCTGATGCGCAGTTCTTGTGTTGATTGTGCTTCTGGAGGCAGTTTGGAACCCTGTACAGATGTTTTTAGGCTCCATACGCATCAAAACTCAATGGCTGCACTTTGTGAGCTTGCATGGTGAGCTGTTGTTGCTCCTAGGTGCTTCCATTTCACTTTAAAAGCACTTACAATTTAATGTCACTGAGCTCTTCAGTACAATTTAATACTGAATATGTGTGATTTTAGATTCCTCTGTGTGTGTGTGTGTATGTGAGTGTGTGTGTGTGTGTGTGTGTGTGTGGTGAAGTGAATAACATTATCTGGTTCCAGTGTGTTCTGTTGAGGTTAGGGTTGCCAAACGTCCCGAATTGTGGGGGACATCCCGAAATATGGGTGATTTTGATTTGTCCCGTCAGGGGCAGCTCCAGTCCCGTATTCCAGTCACAGCCTCGTCGGCCAATAATAGACTACTGTAAGCATGGCAAAACTCATGCAAACGTTGCTATGAGACATGATTGTTGGTGTGCGTGTGTGCACTGGCCACTAGTGGTGAACGGTGAGAAAATGATAGACTGTGTGGTCAAAATGAGCGGTGAACCTGCTAAGAAAAAACGACTGTGTATTGTTGGTCAGCTGCTCTGCGCTCTGCGCAATGAGCGTGAGACACACGCATCTGGCTGTCTGCTCACGCTCTCACGCCATACCTCAGATTTCTCACCCTGAAAATCATTGCGTCGGGCCAAACACCACCTGCGATCGTTTAATTATGCCTTACGCATGGTATCCCTATACAGTCCACCGCCCCCCCCCCCCACAAGCCATGTCGGGCCGTTGTGTGGCCGATGTCGGGAGCGGTGAGCGGCGACGGACGGACGGATGTGGGGGGGGGCGGTGGGAGTTGAGATACAACCTTTCTCGCTTTACGTTTTACACATGCTTATCATCTATGTGTAACAAATAAATCTTTCAAACCGGTGTTTTCAGCGAATCATTTTTTTACATGAGTGAAAAAAATTACAACACAGAAGAATGTCAGATTTGGCGTGAGATTTCTTTCTTGAGCGTGAGAGCGTGAGATTAAGGCTGAATGCGTGACTGTCACGCCGGATACGTGAGAGCTGGCAACCCTGACTTTAACAAGAACCAAACTGTGATGTCTGGATGAAAAAAGGCAGATCTTGTGGGGGTTCCTGGTGTTCGGTTGTCAGTACCTACCAAAAGTACTCCAAAGAAGGAGAACCGGAGAACCAGAAAACCAGCACCAGAGTCAAGGACACCCAAGGTTCATCTAGTCCTTCATAGCTGCAGACTGGTCAGAGTGCCCATGCTGACCCCTGTCCACCACCAAAAGTGCCCTCAGTTGACAAGTGAGCATCAGAACAAGCCAATAAATCACATTTCCTTCTACGTCATTTGAACTGCTGTGTGTGTGTCACTTATCGGGGAAGAGATGGACCAGGTTGCACTGTGTCAAGAAAGCAAGGCTGTGGAGGCAGTGTGATGCTCTGGGTGATGATCTGCCGGGAAACCTTGGGTCCTGCATTTATATGGATGTTCCTTTGACATGGACCTCCTACCTAAACATCAAGTTCAACCCTTCATGGAGATGCTGATCCTAAAGGCAGTTCCTCTTTCAGCAGGATGATCCCTCCAGATTGCAAACACTGTTCAGGAACCGTTTGAGGAACATCACAAAGAGTTTAAGGTGTCGACTGGGCCTCCTAATTCCCCATATCTCATTGTGATTGAGCCTCTGTGGGACATACTGGACAAACTAGGCCCATCCATGGAGGAACCACAACTTACAGGACTTAAAGGATCTGCTGGTGCAGAACCACAGACCTTCAGAGGCCTTGTGGAGTCCATGCCTCGATGAGTCAGAGCTGTTTTGGTGGCTGAAACAATATTAGGTGGTTTTAATGTAATGGCTAATCAGTGTGTGTGTGTGTGTGTGTGTGTGTGTGTATAATGTAAGCTTTTATGCTTTGTATCTTCCACTTATGTAGAAATGGGTTTTGTAGATGAAGCCCAGTTGTGCCTCTAATATGAATCTGTAACATCTCTCTTTGTTAAGCTTTAACTTCTCCATTCCTTGTGGGACCATTAGGAACTCGGATCACACGCTGATGGGATTCTGCAGGACTGAGGTAAGGGTGAGCTAAGGGTGCCCAAAGGAAAAGTGAGGGGAATAAGATTTTGTGGAGAGCGAATATAGAAAGTGTAATTATCCTGAGGGGAAGTTAAGACTTTAAAAACGAACTCCCACTGTTGTATCACGGCTGTGCGTGTGTGCACAAGACTTATATACATCTCGCCAGCTTTATCCTTTCATAGAAATTGCCACAGAAGATTACGTGAAGAGAAAGATAAGATGAGCAAACTTTTCGACTGTCATCTCAAGGTCCTGTCTTTCTCCTCAGCAGTTCAGATAAAAATCAAGGCAAAGATCTTTGCAGTTGTGGTTCTATTGTATGGGACCACGATAAACTTCTGTATATTATCTGATAATTTATTAACTGTGGTGTAGTTTTTTGTGTTGAATTTACTGTAAACAGACAGAGAAAGAACGATGATCATCTTTTCTGTTGAGCGATTTCTGAAAGGATATTTTTCTGCCATGTTCTCCTCTCTGATTAGAGGTGCGCGGGACTAAATTTGGTGTACATGACATAAGATCTGCAAAAGAACCAATTAGAATTATCCGTTTGTTCACTGTGGCTTTGTCTTTGGCTTTAGTAATGAAGGTTATCATAACCATGGTCCTGCAGTTAGCTAGAACTTGGTTACTGATGGTGCAGAACATTCAGATATACAGCCATGGAAAAAAATAAGAGACCACATCATTTTTTTTTTCTGGTTATTGCTTTTGTAATGTGTGGGAGTGTGTCTGTGTAAAATGTGCAGGTCACTATTGTTTTAT
>JBBPCZ010172965.1:0-16366 GCA_037974445.1 Brycinus macrolepidotus
ACCTGTTTTTGGGGATTTACTCTCATTCGACCCCGCAGATCCTCTCAAGCCCAGCCAGGTTGGATGGGCTGTGCCGGTAGACAGACTTTTTTTTTTTTTTTTTCTCAGAGATGTTCTATTGGATTCAAGGCCACTCAAAGACATTCACGGACTGCTCCTGAAGCCACTTCTTTGTTATCTTGGCTGTGTGCTTCGGGTCATTGTCATGTTAGAAGATGAATCGTCACCCTAGTCTGAGTTCCAGAGCACTCTGGAGCGGGTTTTCTAGAAGAATCTCTCTATATTTGGCTGCTGTCATCTTACTCTCTATGCGGACTAGTTGCCCAGTTCCTGCCGCAGAAAACCATCCCCACAGCATGATGATGCCACCACCATGCTTCACAGTAGAGATGGTGTTAGCCAGGTGATGAGCAGTGCCTGTTTTTCTCCAGATATGGCACTTGGAGTTCAGGCCAAAAAGTTCTATTTTGGTTTCATCAGACCAGAGGATTTTGCTTCTTAGAGTCCGCGAATCCTTAATGTGCTTTTTGGCAAACTCCAAGCGGGCTGCCATGTGCCTTTTAGTGAGGAGTGGCTTCCGTCTGGCCACTCTACCATAAATGCCTGATTGGTGGAGTTCATTAGCTATGGTTGACCTTCTGGATGGTTCTCCTATCTCCACAAGGGACCGCTGGAGCTCCGTTTTAGTGACCATTGGGCTCTTGGTCACCTCTCTGACCAAGGCCCTTCTTTCCCGATTACTCAATTTGGTCGGGCGGCCAGATCTAGGTAGGGTCCTGGTGGTTCCAAACTTCTTCCAGTTCTGAATAATGGAGACCACAGTGCTTTTGGGACTTTCGATGCTGCCAAAATGTCCCTTTTGTGTTTAAATGCTTACATTTTTTATAAATTTAAGAAAATGTCCAAAAACATGTTTTCACTTTGCCATTATTGACCATTTTGTGTAGATTTTGCAAAAGAAAACTACACTCAAATCTATTTTAGAATAAGTCTGTAACATAAGAAAATGTGGAAGAAGTGAAGGGGTGTTGTCACAGGGAAGCAGGATGCAGGAGCAGAGGTACCAGAAACACAGGGAGGTTCAGTCAGAAGTAAGAGAGAAAAACAATCTCTTGGAAACCACAAGCAGTGGAGAAACTAAAGTAGAGACCGTCTTTAACTGAAGTGCTGAGAGCCTCTCTCTTTCTTCCGGCTTTACATGGAGGGTCGCACTCAGCCGAGGGTGCGGAGACGTCGCTCCTCTGCGGAGTCGGGCCCGATGAAGTTTTGCTCCTTACCAGGAGTCACCAGGAACACAGGGGTCTGAGGTTCCAGCCAAAGGACGTTTCAGCCTCGCTGGTTACTTCTAAATAACGAGGGAGAGCGATATC
This sequence comes from Brycinus macrolepidotus, assembly GCA_037974445.1. Taxonomy (NCBI): domain Eukaryota; kingdom Metazoa; phylum Chordata; class Actinopteri; order Characiformes; family Alestidae; genus Brycinus; species Brycinus macrolepidotus. The sequence continues at coordinate 1,371 of JBBPCZ010172965.1, forward strand.
TCAGCTTACTGTGGGAGAACTTGATGCTGAAGCTTCTTACTAGGCTCTCAGTGTCGAGAGCTGGGGCTTTTCCTGTCCACGAGGCTCTTAGGAGAGTCCTCTTGAGCAGGAGAAGCGAAAGCCAGCACGAGTGAGGGAGAGGTGAAGAGTCCTCGAGGTTTTCGTGGAGATAGCAAGGGTGAAGTATGATGGAAACCGCACGTTAGACTGCTGGACCGGCTTGCTTTTATACAGAGGAGACACAAGGGGGAGAAACACAAAAAACAATAGAAACGCACAAACAATCTAAACTAACTAGGCGTTAACTCAGACTAATTAGAACTAAACGGCACACAGCTGATTTAACTAGCGGGCTCCTCGCAACCCCAATCAGGAGCAAACACGGAGGCTCACTCGCTGCAGGTGGGTTGCTAGGCACCACGCCCAAACATAAACAAACCTGCACGTGTAAACAGGGGGCGTAACGAGACATCTCCGCTCAGAAGACTGTTGAATGAGAGAAGGCAGGGCGGAGGTGGCGCGGATGTGACAGGTGTGAATACTTTCTGGTGGCACTGTATTTGGTGTTAGAAATGATTAGCTCACTTGCTGGCGACTCAGTAGCGTAAGATAATCCTGTTACAGCGCTGCACTCAACACACCAAAAATAGTTATTGAAGTTTTTATTTGAAATAAAATACCTTTCATTATACATTTCACTTAAACCTTTTAATGGCCAGTTTTTTACTGCAACTTACTCTGTTTGCTCTGTTGTCGATGCAAGAACTAAATAACGAGCTTTGTAATGTAAAGCCTGGTAATTGTTTATTTTACAGAATTTTTCTCATGAATTTGTATCAGCCACAACTTCCTGCATTTCAACAATCATGCTTGTTAGACCACACTCACACACACATATGGTAAGTGGTGACTAGGCCTGTTGCAATTATTACACAATCACCTGATCATTATTTGAACCAATAATTTTGCACAATTGTTAGCTTTCGTAATTAATGTTGCATCACAGCAAACAAAGGTAAATTTGTTTCAGGTTTTATTTGTGGGGTTGCGTAATGCATATAAATAAAATTTTCGTCACTGAAAATGGAGGTATGTTGAAATCTCCAGGTTGGGTGTTACTGAACACTTAGCTCTTTGTTCTTAATGAAAAAATTCAGGTTTTTGACAACACTGACATCATGCAGTTAACTTCGGCATGGTTGTTACTGTATTCAGTTACTAAGTGCGCAGAACTCCGATGTCAGAAAACAGTTGTGATCTGGTTTGGGTCCTCAACAATTTGAAGGTTGGTGACACGTTTATAAATGAGCATTACATTCCATTAGTTACAATATTGTGCGGAGACATCAGAATCTATGTTACTTGACATAAACAACCTAACTGTTGCAAATGGATCAATTTTTCTTGCTATTTTAAGCTTTTTATTTTCTGTCAGGCCACTATTTGATATTTCACACAGTCTACTGTACTCATAATGCCACAGTTAGAAAACCTCTGCTTCAGCCTTTGTGCATATTTTGCACATTATGCATTTTATGTATTCTTGAGGAGTGGAAAAAGAAATATGGGCAAAGGTTTTATTTTAAACCGTGGAAAAAAAATATCCAAAGACACATCATGGTGCTTATGATAAACTAAAACAAAACTTTTGCCTGAGGTGAGTAATATTTGTTTGTGTGAGCTCAAGCTGTGACAGTCAACAGGCTACTATATTAATAGTAGCATACAACAAGAAAGAAATTTAATTGTTAATTGCAATTATTTATATTGCAATTGACCTGCTAAATTCTTGATTGTGGCAGGCATTGTTGTCCTATTTCCATCTTTTTTTCCATCATTGTTAATGTCTTACATATATATTTAATCATTTACTCTGTTTTATTTTTAAATGAGCTGTTCTTCCATTCAAACCTTACTGTCTAACTTCTTTACTTTTCCTTTTTTTTTTTTTTTTTTTGCTCTTTCCTCTTGTGCACAACTTTCCATAAAGATAATTAAAAATGAATCCTGTCTGCAAGGTGCATCACATTTATTTTGAGCAAACTTATCTTTAGTGTTAATTTCATGGTTTCATGCTTGTCGTGCCTTCCTGTGCTTTGGTGCCTCCCCATATTTACTTCAGTTTGTTAAAGTGTGCTGTATCTGTCACAAAAAGAAGCAAACTAAACAACAACTTTGGGAAAATTCTTCTTATGCTTCTTGTTGGATTCCACACCACTTCTACTGTGCAATCATAGGCACATAGGTTAGGATCTTTCCCACTGGTTACTTATTTTATCTCAGGAGAAATGTGAATATTGCACTCCAGCAGTCTCTAAACTCTTCACTTTTCCAGTTCACTGTCTATAGCATACTTTTCCAAGAGTATAAAATTGTTTTTCATTTCAGTTTTAGGATGAATAATTGGTACAAAATTCTGGTATAAAGTCACATAGATGCAACATATTCATGCATATGCACATGCATTCTCATGCGTTCATATGAAATGGGCAGGATATGAACCTCTTAAATAAATGTCTCTTAATGCCTTACAAATGGGGATATTTCATGAAAAAGCTCCAGTAAGCAACTACTTTATGTACTCTATCCAATCTGTTGCTAAACTGTGAGCATTAAAGCAGCCATTGTTTAGGTGTATGAACCTGTGTTGCATGCTTCCCCTCTCCAAATGTAGTTTCTGTTACTTATTCACTCTGTGCCAGACTTTCTGCATTTTTAACAATGATTTCACTGTCAACTATGGTGTCTTTATTTTTTAGCATAAGTTTCTTTGTGTATTTGAGACAAAATTGTGTATCTGTGTTTGTGTGTATGTCTGAAAGTTTTTCTTGGCCTGGCTTCGCAAACAAAGATCTAGGAAGGCCGTGTCTCCTACAGGCCCACTGATGGCTGACAAGTCTAATGAGGGATCTGCAGGTCCGGCTACAGTGACCGCAGATGAAGGTCTGGTTGGGAGAAACAAGGGTCATGCTGTTTCCGCCTGCTCCTTTTATCTTGTCTGGCTCTGTGTTTGTCTATGAATTAGGAGACATCATGTTGGACGGTGCATCTCCACTCCTAGCTGTTCACAACTAGAGTAGACCAGTGATGGGTATCTCTGCAGGAATTCCATTAAAGCCGGCTGCTGTTCTGTTCATCTGCTGCTTTGAAGTTCTGTTTTCAGTGGCTGCTAAGGTATGCAGTTAAGTGCAGTGTCTTGGACTATATGGTGCAGCAAGAGGGTGTGAAAGTGAAACTTGAATCTTCTCTGCAAGGTCTGTCCATCACTCATTCTGAATAATTTGAAGTTTGTGCTGAATATTACAGCATGCAACACGGAAGTCAGACTTCTTATTTGGACAAAGCGGCTGAGCCATGTTGGCTTGGTGCACTGATCTCTTCCTCACCAGGAGCTTTTGAATCTCAAGGTTGTTCCCGTCGAACCAGCCACAGTTTTTCTTGGATATACAGCCAAGGACTTCTATGACCGACTGCTGTGTGGAGAACTGTTCCCAAAACTTTTCTGGCAGACTGTGGGGCAGCTCGATTCTTCAAGTCAAGAAAACTTGCATGGAACCTTTTGATTTTAGCATGAAATGGTGGCTCAGTTCGCAGGTCGGAAAGGAACATATCTTTGTCTCCATGTTCTGCTGCTAGGTTGGGGCATGTACACTGAAGAGTGTAGGGTATTTCTTGTTTTGTAAAAGGAGGCACATGGAGATGATGGTTTACATAATCAGTAGATAATCAGTGTGGCATTCAACACTAGGCATCACTCTGGGTATGCAGGACAACTTTTAGATTTCTTTGATGTGCTAGTACATAGTATGTGAAGTACGAGTGTTTGGACCAGTGGTGCTTCCAGTTTGTTTTTAGTGTGTCCTTTTGCTGAAAGATAGTGTTGGTAACAACAAGGTTCTGCTCTGCACAAAGCTTTAACAGTAAATGCTCGTGCTCCTTTCAAAGTGACTGGATCCTGACCCTTTGGCATAAAACTTTGTCCATTGAAGTGCTCTGTAGGAAGCTGTACAGATTGGAATAGAACTTATTTTTATCTGCAGGTTCTTCTTAAAGGTTGGGACGTATGCGCTGAAGAATGTAGCATGTTTCTTGTTTGTAGTGTAAGGGGAGTGGAGATGACGCGGTCACAGTGACTCGGGGGAAGCTTTACAAGTCTGGAAGCAATGGAGTCTCTGATCATGAAACCAACACCCGAGAGACGTCTCACTGAGCACAGCAATAACAGTTATTCAGCTTACGAAATGCATGTACACACAAGACAAAGGGTCACTCAGGACGACCACTACCAGCTGTATTTAGCATGGTTCTGATGTATCATGCGAGTTCAAGATTTTTCCCCACAGTTTGAAGTCAGAGAGACACCTTTCCTTGTGTGCTATCTTTGACTACAACAGAGATGCCCGTTTACCCGACTGGATGGTGAGGAGATGAACTTTGGTTGGGCCACCTTTTGTAGGCCCCTCTCCATGTGGAGCAGGCAGTGCTGAAAAAGACTGCTTGGTTGTTCAGAACACTCCCAGGCGATGCTGTCTTCTCCAGCTCAGCATCAGATGACCCATACTCTTGAGCTGCTTGCATGTAAGATTGGGACTGTTGCTTCCAGGGCCATCTTCCACCTTCTTTTCCCATCACTATAGGACTTGAAGTGGATGGTTGAAGGTGTGGACATATGCCTTCGATGGAACTTTAATGACTGTAGCGTCCTAAGATCAGAGTTTCCTTCTCTTATGTATTTTGCCTTTCAATGTTAGAGGTCCACCTCCCCTTCTAGTTCCTCACTTCACAAATTAAGGAACTCACTCCAAAGGTAAGGAAACCATTACTGTTGCAGCATTCATCTGCCTTCACAGCCATTAAGTTCAAGGTGTCTTTGTCCACCTGGTTTGCCTTTGAGGTCTTAATAGTTTTTGGGTCATTCTCATCCTTCACCTTGCCGCCATGAGTGGCCCCACCAGAAGCTAAAGCTTCCAACAGAATCACTCTCGGAATCACGGGGATACGCAAGACTTTTCTTCACAACAAGGTAGATGACCCGGTATTCAAGGTATACCCGGTATACAGTGTAGTATAATGCACAGCTGCATACTAGTCACTGATTCCTTGCAGAAGAACCTAAACATTTTTAACATCTTTTTGTGTTAACATTTGAGCAAAGATCTTGAAGTTTTTGCTTCTTTTTCCCCCCCAAACACTTGGTCCTACTATTGTAAGGTGGTAATAAGGTACGGTACAAAAGTCTTGTGCCATTTGTTTAGACCAGTTATTGAAAGCCATATCAGAATAAATACAAGCAAACACAAGTGCAGTAAAAAGTATATTTTTTTTAATGGAAAAATATCTTTGTGAGCAGGTTGTATAAACACAGGTCTAGCTTCAGACTTCTCCGCATGAATTTAAAAAAAAAAAAAAAAAATTCAATATATATTAATATTTTTCGAAGCAATGAAATATTTGCTGCCCATGCATACATACATAGCCTTTCAAATATTTAACTTGGACACACAAAACATTTGCACGGTGGTGTTTGTGTATGATTCCTTTCAAATTCTTTAATAAAAGGTAGAGCCGTGTGCGTGCGCGTGCAAATATAAACTATGAAAAAGCAACATGTTTATGAAGTGTCTTGTTAAACCCTTGTTTAGCAGATTCTCCATAAGGGGGTGCTATTAGCTCCTCTGTGTGCTATGTCATTGAAAGAGGGAGCTCACACTAGCAGGATCTAATGAAAGGGTTCAGGTATGTATTAGTAAGTGCATTAGTAAGTATTGCTGTTATAAATTGTGTGTCATAAAAATGATCACTAGATTACTCGCTTATTGCTGTAAGTGAAAGTCACAGCCTGTGTGTGTGATTTTTAGGGGGGAGTAATACTTACATATCATATGATAAATTACATAACCAGAATTTCTGACAATAATGTGCATATCCTCAGTACTTAAAGTCTTGTATTTAGGTGTGACTGCTGTCTTTTCCAACATATCAAAATGGTGATAAACACAATATCACTTTCATATTTGTCATATTGCCCAGCTCTAGCTCTAGTGTACATTGTCCCTTTCAGAACAAAACCCAGCATGTTTTGTGTGTGATAATTTGAACACAGCAGGTACCTTTTATACTGTGTCATTTTCATTATGGACCAATGCAAGTGGTTATGTAATAATATATTGAATTATTTTTTTCCATTGAAAATTCGTGTTTTTCCTTCTCTAGTAAAGTTTTTTGGGCAAGGTTTTGGGGTGTGCATGTGTGTGTGTGTGCGCGTAAATCCACTCTATATAAATCATTTTTCACACATACCAGCAGAACTATAGACTGAAGATCACAGTAAGTGGGCAAAAATATTACATAAGTATATTTGAAGGCATATGCATATCCTGTGGAAGTGAATTAATGAGTGATTATATAATTAAATTAGACACTTGAGTAGTGCAGCATTTTGAAATGACTTTGAAAATCAACGGGGGAAAAAAAATAATGAAGTAAGAAAGGGTGTAATTGCCCTACATCAGTTAATGCAACTCTCTCTATAATTGTTTTAAATCTGTCATTTTATGATGCAAGCAGTTGGTTCGAGTTCTCCTGGCAATATCCATGATGTATCCCAAAAAGCATGTTGTCACATAATTTATCATAATAAATTATCATTATCTAGATTCCTAGAAACTAACCTAGTCCTGGACTGCATAGTCTTTTGAGTGGAAAAAAAACCTGTGTAGTCCAGGACTGAATGCAGTCAGATCTCTCAGCAATGTTTTAACATCTACTGTAAAGTCTTCCTAGAAGAGTCGAGGCTGTAATTGCAAAGGTCAACAAACTCTTCATAGCCTTGATTTTTAGAAGAAACATTGGATGAACAGGTGTCTGCATACTTTTGAACTTAGTGTTTACCAGTTTCGAGAAATGCCAGAAAGTGAGTCTGCTTTAAAGACTAGGTGGTTGGTTTCTGTATGAATTGTGTACATTTTTAAAGTGTAGGTAATCAGGATGATACATAAGTAGTCAGTCATGTGCCACTTTTACCCAACCACTGATTATCTTGTCAAGACAAATACAAAGGTGTCACATAGTGGGAGGCAGGGCAGTTTATGAGGTAAATTCTTTCTATTCATTAAATAGTGGAGATGTTATTTTCTTGTCAGGCCATGTTTTGACACTGTCTGAACATTAGGTCTGCATGGTATGCTTTTCTGCAATAGGAGAATGGTGTTTATATTTCACCAGGTCAGTCTTGCTATTTGCACTGACTTTTCCTCGTATGTTTTATGACACCAGTTATGAAACTGCTAATCAGTACAATCTCTTTTGGCTTTTATAGATTTATGGTGTACATATGATCAACCAGTTACACACATGCTGCTTTTGAAAGCTGTGTATATTTCCATGCAAGTACAAGGCACACCCCAGCAGCCTGCATTTTGTGTCCGTGCCTTCATTTAGCATACACAGTTTAAGCATCAAGTAAAACACAAGTAAACAATAAAATAAATGTCTTATTAGCAGCTGGGATGCAAAGGAGCTATCAGATTGGGGCCCATGATGACCAGACCCATTTAAATCTTTACTGGGCTCAGATAGATACTGACACAACTGTACACCAGTGACACTAAAAGATCCCGTTTCTTAATAACCTACTCCACCAATTCACATCAACACTATAAACAACCTTATTGGAGCTTTTTTTTTTTTTTTTTAGATGTAGCTTGTTTTGAGATGTGTGGCAGGTTCAGAGACACTGCTTTATAACACAAAAGAAATTTGTTTTCTGTGCTTGGTTAACTAGTTTTAAAATTATTGTTCTTGATTTTTCTCTCTCCCCAGATTACTCCAGACCCGCGCACTATGTGGTGGGAAAAAAAGACAAGGAGCAGGTGAAGGTGAAATATATTTTATTTCCACACACTCACTGAGGTCTCCATTTTCTTTGGATTAGAATTAATGATACATCGGATTTATAATTCATTTATTAAATCAAGCCCAACAGGTAAGTAGATCCCTAATACATGAATGAACTATTTTTGTGTGCTATTGTGTTGCAAATTCCAGTATTTAAATGTATATCCAGCAGGTGGTGCTATAAAAATAAAAATGCTAAAGAGAAAAAAATCAATCAGAGAAAATTGAATTTTGTCTCCATTTGTGACTTTGAATGTCTGCAAAAAGCCTTGAAAAAAAGCAGAATAAAAATTTCTACTTAATTAAAGCGATCTTGTCTGTTACCCCAGATCAGTTGTTGAGTCGTTATTGTATCAGGTTATTTTCTCTCGTTGTTATGGCATGAGTCCACAGACATTAAGTCATTCATGTATTTCATTCCTAGCTGTCACCAACGAATACATAGCTGAAATTCCACTCAGCCTATATCTTTTGTTTTGCTGAACTTATTGAACCTGTGTGTGGAATGTCTGCTGCACTCCACTTGACAGAATTACATAATGTGCATAAGTAACAGATACTGGTCTCTGTAATCCACGCCTGTCAGTCACCTCATTGGTACATTTTCTCAGATTTGAAGAATGTCTAGCGCTTAGGCCAGAGAAAAATATAGTTTCAGGAAAACATAAGACTAGGGCTGTTATGATTACTTGATTCAACTCAATTACCTGATTTTTAAGAAAAATATATCAATTAAATTTTACCTTCTTAAGAAATCAACAGTGATTTGTCTCTGTTTTTTTAAACCCATTGTACTGTTGTTTTTTTTTGTTCCTAATGAACTATACAGAAATCTTTAATATCCATGGTTTATAATAGTACTAGATAATGATGACAGGTCTGTATAAATCATTGAACACGAGTAATATGAAATGTTTTCTAAAAGACCTTTAAGGGGAAACTGCTTAGATAATTGTGACACTAGGATGAAAGTGATTTGTAGTTTTTCACTCATTTAAGAATATACAGGCTATAATTTAGTCACTCTGTTCAGTCCAGTCGTTCAGTGGACACAGCTTGGAAGATTGAGCCACGCGAGATACACGGTGAAAATCCTCACACTTCCCGTTACAACTTGGCTGGTTTCAGGTTTGACTGTAAATAACGATGTGGCTCTGAATGTAGGCCAATAAGCCGAGTCCAGTGCCTTCTGTGGAAACAAAAACATTTGCACAGCATCTTCAAGTCCTTCGTCTTACTGGGAAAGCCTTTGTTTAGAATTCTTCAAGAGCACACAAAGCCGTTTTTCCTAATAAGTCAAGGCGAAATCGGCGAGGCAAGTTGTTGTCACTAGAATTGCTAAAGCGAGTTATTTCTGGTCCCTTAAAACAAATACTGCTCTGATATATCACTGCTTGAGGAGAAGCACTCGTCCTCAAAAGCAGTGTTGGTGATTGCCACTTATTGCAAGTCACATCAGTTAACCTCCAAGTAAAGTGCAAGAGACTTCATGTAAAATAACATACCTAGACAATAATCCAGATTACATAGCACTTATAGCAACAAATATTCCAATACATCAAGACGTTTTGGCACCATGCAAACAAATGTAATGTTTTAAAAAGACCACTTCATATGGACTGTGATGGACTGGTGACACATCCAGGTTGTTTCCCTGCCTTTCAACCTATGACCACTAGCATTGACTCCAGCACCCCCCATGACCCTGTTTAAGGATAAACGGTTCAGATAATGGATGGATGGATGGGCCACTTCATATGAGTTAGCATGTGCTGACAATGTTACTCTCTGCTTGGTAGTTATTGTCCATCAGTCACGAACAAAACATCCTTTTATTGACAGTCTGTTTTACTGTCATTACCTCATAATTGTCCTATTGAACCTTTGGGTTTGGTGAAGGTGGGGATGATATCTTGGTTTACCCAGAAAGCTTTGTGGGGTTTTGTCCCCTTAGTGATATACATGCACCCAGGGAGGGGGTCTGTAGGATCTTTGCTGTAAACACTGATGAATGCTGCAAGGTACATGACTTATAATTTGTGTCTGTTGGAAGCCATGCATCTTGTGAGGGCCATCCACAGCAAAACCTACAGCCAGTTCTTCTCTTTGTCTCTAGACCGTCCTTTTGTGTGTGTTTAACACTGCTGTAGGATTTCTGGAAGTGCTCTAAGTGGTGACTTGTGAATATCTCTTTTGTTTTAGAAGCTCCCAGCAGTTGTATCTGCCATTTCTGCCGTGGATTTGATCGTTTAAAGCTAATTGAGGTCGCTGTGAGGGCGAAAATGGTGCCAAAAAATGAGGTTGACGTTCAGAACACGGATAACACCGTCCCCGATTTCCCCATTTTCGCTCATTATTGGATTCTGAAATTTAGAACATGTAACAAATAAAGTAAGTGGGTCGTGATGACCTATCCAATTGTAACACGCTTCAGGCGATAGAGTTTCAAAACCCAACGGTGGAAGTTCAGCTTTATTGTTATTGGGATAGATTAGTTTGTTTGAATATTAGTTCAACACGTCCTAGAACACGCACACACACATTAGTAGGCTTTGTTTGATGAGGCCTTGTTCACACATTTAAAACATGCTCCATTGTATATATCTGTTTACAGAAGCTATACATTTATGTATAGATGCATTTGGTCAGTTGGTTTTTTCCAATAGCAACAGATGAAAAGCCCACAGAGTACAGTCTTCCCCCACTGTACAGGCCAACAAAAGGAACAGATTTATTTATTATGTCATTGTCTCTTCCACAGCCTTGATTTTTAGTCAGTTTCACAGATCAGTGTCTAATATCTTAAGCTTTCCACAAGGTTTCTCTGTAGAGGACCTTTCCTAGACCATGTCATGCAGGTAAATGAGATTTTGGCAATATCCCTTATTGATAACAGGAGCTTTTGTTGTGTAACCCTTGTTCATTTGCGTTGTAGGCTGCACAATGTGGAAAAGAATACTAGTGTAGCGGTTCTGTACAGTTAAATGCTGAAGTTTAGGTTCTCTTGGTTGAAAAATGGTTAGGGGGGGTTGGGGTGCTTAACTTTTACAGCTATCTTTATCCACATATTGTGGTACTACAACACTGCAGTACATTAAAATTGCATGTCTAGCATGTTTGAAGATTAGCTTGTGTAATTTTTCAACACAATTTTTTGTTAAATTACATGAACCCTGTCATCGAAACACTGCAGAATGGCTGAGCTGGAACTATGATTGGGCAAGATGGCTATAGCACACACTTGAAACATTGTAATCACTTCAAGCTCATTTCCCAGTGCAGCCTTCTGCCGTATCAGTATTGCAAAGACTAATATCATGACAACACTTAGCTAATGATATACTGTGCAGCCCTAATACTTTCCAGATTGGGCTGGATGTGTTTTCCGCTCCCATGCAGTCTCAGATTGTCTGAAGCCTCTCATTTGGCCATGGAGTCGATGTAGAAGAGCAGATCATAACATGCCGTTGTGCATCGAGCTGCTACATTAATCAGGTTATGAATAAGTATAATCAGTTATTTTAATACAGCTAGTGCAGTTTGACCCAGAACTCATCTACCGTCAGCGGATAAGTACTCTTTGGCATTAACACTGCCATAATTTGGATGAATGAATATGCGTCATCTGGATTTCTAAACATTCAATCTCATCTTCCCTATAAAAAAAAGACCATCTGTACAGCAAACGGCAAGTGGAGCTTTTGAAATGAGGTTCATGAGGAGGTGGGCCAAAGACCGTGCTGGGACGTTAGGCCTTTAGATACAGTGCATACATCCAAACTTCTGTTCCTGTGCTAGTAGTTTCAGGTCCTGTTGTGAGCAATTGAAGTGGACGGAAGATCCATTGTTCAACACCATCCCCATCCTGATTCTGACATTTTAAAGTGGTAGCTGAAAATAGAAGCCCAGTGGTCTCAGATTAAGACACCAGACGTGTAATTGCTTTATTATTGTAGTGGGCTTATCACCACTGAACAAAACAGTGGTCCCTTTGTCCTAAGAAAGGTCACTGGATGCATGTGAGCCCATTGCCTATATATCCTTCCCCTCTTTAATTGCTTGTTTGAAATTGTTTTATTTTGAAATTGTGCTATTTCAATACCACTGTTCATTGGATTAAAGGAAACGACAAATGACTTTGATTCTACTGTTTTTTTTTGTTTTGTTTTTTTTCTTTTTTCTACCAGCCACTATAACAGAAGTGTGATCCAACTGAATGTGTCAGTGCTAGGTTTTCAGTTATGGTCAGGGTTAGTCTGACAATGTGATAAATACAGTATAATGCTTTTATTTGATTATTTCATTTTTTATTTCCCCATATGGTAACACTGTGCTACTTCTTTGGGAAACTGTCCTTTGCAACATAAAGCATTTGTCTTTTTGACTGTTATTTGTATAAAATTCTTAATACTTTTGTTAGTAAGGATATTTATAATGGTTTTAACTGTCTTCTGTGCCTCCTTATGTTGATTCAATTGCTGTCTTATAAATAATCTGTACCACATTTCATGAAATTTAGAGCAAGACTGTTCTAGGTGGTTCTCGACTGCAGTAGTCTTGTGAAAGAAACAGGTTGAAGACGTCAAACAGTCGTTCAATAAACAGAAAAGCCTCTTCACTCTCAGTTCACGCTGGGCAGAATAATCTCTTCATAAACAGGGCGAGGATTGCAACGAAAAAAGTCACTGAGAAACACTCTAAATATTTGTCACGTGCATCGATATTCTGTATTCGCTGGAAAGAAACAAGGGCTCTTTGAAAACAAACAGAGGATGAAGAAAAGAATCCTGTGTCATCAATTACCGAAGCAATTTTTCATCTTCGAGGTGAATGGACTTGACCTTTCCTTTAACTCGGACAGAAGGCGAGTGTTAAAGATCTGTGGTCCTTCATAAATCGATCAGTATATCAGTATAAGCATCTATTTGATGTATAAATAAAGAGGCAGGCCATCCATCAGCATCTGGCTATGCAACACACTACCCCACTGATGGGTCACAGCAGCACTTCAGGCTTCATTTTCCAAACTGATAAACACTCCCATCCCTGCACAGTCACGTACCTTATTGTTTGTTAAGCATTTCACTTAACTATGTGTTTACATTGCACTGTATTTTGAGGCCAAACAGACTTCTGCTGAAATTGTGTTATTGGAATGAGGCTTTAGGGTTGTGGTCCAGGAGGAATTAGCTCACATTGACTAGTGTAAGTGGTAATACTGCACTGAAGGCCAGTGTTCGTAAGATTTCATGACCACTCACATAAACCTACCGGAACATTTTTTAAGGGCTTTTTCAAGTTAGCCTCAGTTGTCATAAAGGCTGCTTTAGTCAGTTTTGATGTTTCATCTTAGTAAGATGTCATGACAACTGACACTTGTTGGAATATGTCTTTATAAATGTTTGCGTAGGTTTGTCACTTGTCATAAAAGGTTTATATTAGAGGTGTCCCAATAACTTATTATTGCTGTCAGTCTAATGTGGGTCAAAATCACTGGATCAGATATTGGAGAAGACTGAAATATCACATAATTGCTAAACTAAACTTTGAGCAACATGTCATAAAGAGAGAAACACAGATGAGCAGCAAGGCTGTGTCTCAAATGGCTCAGTGCTCCCCACTTAACAACAGTGCACTGCAGAAATATTGGCATTTCAGGTTGAGCAGAGAAGGCCATTAAAACATGTAGTGCCAGCACTGAGCCTTATCCAGTACTACCGAATGAGGTGGTAGAGCACTGTTTATAGATTCTTACCGCATGACATGCGGTAATTGTTTCCGGTGCTCCATGATGGCACAACACCCAATCAATTTAAAATGCAGCATATATCAAATACAATACACAACATACAATATAATAAATGAGAAATGGGAAATCTCACAATAAATTCACCAATGCTATTAAACAGGGCCCGGAAATTTTCAGGCTGACTCATTTCTCACTCATGAACACATTGTCACAGTAGGATAGAAGCTATTTTTGAAACAAGTTCTCCTGTTTTTACGGATCTGTAGCGCCTGCCAGGAGGAAGCAACCAAAAAAAGATGGCAAACTGGGCATGAGGAATCTGAAATGATCCTCTTTGCTTGCTTAAGGGTGCGCTGGACAAAAGCGACTGAAGAAAGAGGTATTCCAATTATCTTTGAAGCTTTACTGACAGTACCGTGCAATTTGTTGTAAATTTGAATGTAATTTGCTGTAAAGCCTACATTGGACATTTCTAATTCTCTTTCGGCCTGTAATCCGCTATGATCTCCTCCGTTTTTGATATATTAAGCTGGTGGTCATTGTCAGTACGCCCTGTGACTGCCCGATTCACCTCCTGCCTATAATAACTCTCCCTGGCCTTCACCGTGGCCCTCTGCCCTTTCTTGTTGTCTGAGAATTTTTCTCCCAGATTAGAAAAAGGAGTCAAACCAGTGTAGGTACCTATAATTCAATGATCAAGACAGAACCATATACATGTAAATAATGGCAGAACAGTTTGTCATATACATTTTGGTGGATCTCCATTCATGATAATCAAAATGCTTGCCTGTTTCAAGACAGTTTAACCTTGTTTGGCAGGGTTCACAGAGGAGGCTGTATCACTTTGTCCAAGTTGGGCTCAGAAACAAAGGCAAGGATTTAAACATCCACATAAAGCGGAACAGTTAGTCTGCCTTATAAAACATATAAAAAAAAAAACTCACTCATCCTGTAGCCCACTCTCCTTTATTGTGGTTGCAAGACTACTTTTGAAGTCTTTTCCCTTTTTAATGTCTAACTGGTAGACAGATACTTGGAAGAAAGTGTGGTGGTGTTGGGGCCAATGTGGGTGAGCACGGGTGTGTGTGCGTGTGAGAGTGTGACTGTTTATGGTGTAACAGTGTTGTAGGGAAATTCATCCTGCTCGTTGAGCTTTGAGCTGGTAAGGACCAAGTCCTGTGTTTATTTCTTTTTTCCTTTTTTTGTGTTTGTTTTGTTTAGTTGTTAGGCAGCCGATCTGCAGTTTCCTCTTGACAACACGAGTCCTGGCATGATTTTAGTACTGTGTTTTATTGGAATTGTCTATAATAAAGTACATTTGTGATTTGAAACACGTCTCATGCTCCTTCCT